>CAWUER010000154.1:0-107279 GCA_963921195.1 Pegoplata infirma
AAAAAAAGCAACAAAAAATGTAAAATTTTGCTTAACTTCAGATTTCGTCCCGAAAAAATCAAAACAAATGTAAAATTTTAGATTTTGCTGAAAATTTTGAAAGATTTTTGAAATTATTTTTAGTATAAATAAGAATATCGTGAGTGTGAGTCAACGTTAGCGTGAGTGACTCTTGCATCGGCGTACGTGAGTGTGAGTTGTATTAAATTTACACACGTGATTGTGAGTGAGTGTTAGAAGAAAAATTGTTATGAAAGTTAAAATTCACTCACGTGACCATCTCTTAGACAAACATCTAATCTTTAAAAAAAAATTTACAAAAAAAAACAAATGTGGCCGGATTTTTTATAAAGTGACTTTTTTAAAAAATGGAAAATTTCAGAACAGGTTCTGAAATTTTTTTTTATTTCACTCACACTTTTTTATTCCACTGACACTCACTCACAACGACGTGAGTAAAATTGATTTTCAATCACGCTCACTTGTGATCATGTGTCAATCACGCACAAATCTAATTATGTTACCATCTCTTGTTTATATGCATAGCCACATAAAATTACTACTAGCAATAAGAATTATGAATAATACCTGAATTACAAGCATTTCTGAAAAAAATTAAAAATGTCCTATCACAAAACTTAGCATAAATCATTCATTTTTTAACCGATTGTTATGTTTTTTGGTGTTTTGGAAAGCTACTTTACTATACTTTTATACAAAAATAAAAAAAAAATTGTTTAATGATGCACTTTCAACTTAGAGTATACAGAACATGACAAATTTTTCAAAAAATTGGATTTTTTTTAACTTAAACGATCGTAGCTCAGCCAATTCTTGATCTATTTTTAATATTTTTGTTTTGTTTAAAAGGTAAGACTTATACCTTTCAAAAAAATCTATAAAATCGAAAATCGGTTGCAAACTAACAAAGTAATAATTTTTTAAAGTTGTAATTTAAGAATTGCCGTCTTTCGACACATTTGCCAATAAAAAACGTGCTTAACGAAGTGATCCAGAAAAATTATGAGTATATCAGTACTCTATGGACTCCAACCAACCCGAATTTTCATATGAGAACCCCTGCATTTTTTTGGTGTAGCACAGTGTATTTAGCCTCTGGCCCCAACTTTTAAGGGTGCAACCTCTAGAACCTTTTCGAAAATTTTGAAAAATTTTAAGTAATTTTTTTCATAAATCTTAATAAACTAAGGTGATGTCCCGTGAAGAAATCCAAAAAAAAAAAAAAATTAAGGACTACCCTAGCATGCATGTTATATAGTTTGTAATATTTTTTTTTTGTAAATTAACTATTTCATTTCATATTGTTAAATTTAATTGTTTTAGGTAAATTGCTTTGAATACTAAAATATCAACTAATTTAAGTAAAAGTCTTTTCATTTAATAAAGAAAAAAAAAACGTTGAGTTTAATAAGATACTTAATTACTAAAATTTATATATTTTTTTAAAACAACACACAATGGGAGAAATGTTTTTTTTTTTAACCAATTCAACCTTTCAGTAAGTACCGGACTGATAGCCATCAAATTTGGAATGGTCATAAATACTGTACACTCAAAATAATTCTACAGTAAAAAAAATTAGTAAATTGCGTTGGTAACCCAAATCTACTAATAAGTTACTAATTACTAGGGACGAGATTTCCATGCAAATGATGTTTTTTGTCGATAGTCTAAAAACGATATCGACCAATTATCTTTCCGAATCAAGAAATTTGGGTTATAATGGCATCGTTTTGTTTTTGCATATTTTTGCATATTTTGGTGAAAATGCATATTTTTGCATATTTTGGTTTTAAATGCATATTTTGTGCATATTTTCAACTTTTAAGTGCATATTTTTGCATATTTTGCATAAATTAGCAAAAACACAAATTTAAATTTATTTGTTTCAAAAACTATTTAAAATTTGAAAAATTTATTTTGAAAATAATAAAAATTATTTTTTTTTTTAATTTTTTTTTATAGATATTTTTAATGTCTAAAAAATCTTGCTTATATAAAGTTTTAAATGTTACTATTTAACACGGCGTTATTTTTTGTTTTTCAAGAAGTTTTTCCTATGAAAACAAAATTTTTATTGCACACATTTTATTTTTTAGTGCATATTTTTAGGTTATTTACTGCATATTTTGGATTTTTTAGCTCATATCTTCGATTTTTTAGTGCATGAAAATCTCATCCCTACTAATTACTAATAGAGTATATTTTTAGTACATTGAAAGTACTAAAATTACAAATTTTTACTGTTTATGAGTAATTTTTGTTAGTTGTTTGAGTTTCTAACTTTTCCCTGCATGCATTTGGAAGAAATATCGCCTGGGAGAAATTGCGGCAATATCTTCTTTTTATCGTAATAAAAAATAATCAAAGTAGTATTTTTGGAAATCTTCCTTTTATCATTTCGAGGATATTTAAGCAATATTTAAAAAAATATATTTATTTTTTTGTCATTTATAAAGTAGATAAAATCGCCAAATTATCAAAAATTTATCTTCCAGGTGATTTTTCACCTGCGCGATATATAGCCGATATCTTCCTCTTATCATACAGATAAAAAAAAATACGAAATCAAAATATTTTATTTATTGTCAAAAATATATTTTCTCATCATTATTTAGTCTTTCGGGGTTTTATGCAATGAATGTGAAATAAAACAAGCAAAAACTATTATAAAGGGTTCTTTTGAGGTAAGTAGCAAATTTGAAAGCAATAAAAGCATTAACTAAAAAAGAAACTGCAAAATAAACCATATTTTTTTCTTCATTAGGTCCAGCAAGTTACATAAATTCAACGAAAAAGGACAACTCAATAGGCTACAAAAATCTTACAAGGGAAGTATCTCAACCCTTATGAACCGATTTGCCTGAAACTTAAAATATATATAAATGAGACGATTTTAAGGTTGGGGTGTCTCGGCTTTTCGGCCATATCAGTGTTTCAAAATTTCGTTGTCCCCTTATGAAACCATATGGACCTCCGGGAAAATTTCGATAACTCACGAACTAACAGGAATATCCTCTAGAGCAAAAATACGTGTCGACTTAAATTTAATAAAGATTATTTCGTATTCATATGGAAATCGTAGCTCTATGTCTTCATATAATTACCCCCTAAAATTTTCACATTTTCATGAAAAAAGTATTTAACGAAGCCAAACTTTTACAAGGTTATGCCACCGTTGGATAGGCATTAAAAAAACCTTTCTTCTCATATGTTAACATCATATAGTTTCTTTGAATGAAATGGCTGAAAAATCCAAAAAACGATTTTTTCGCCATTTTTTGAACCCCTAAATCCCCGATATGGCCGATAAGCCGAGACACCCCAACCTTAGAATTGTCTCTTTTATATATATTTTACGTTTCATGCAAATCGGTTCATAAGGGTTGAGATACTTCCCTTGTTAGAAGCACGAACGTCCTGAAAGAAGTAAGAAATATGAAAAATGCGCCAAAAGATGGGTTCTGTAGCATTTATACATTATGTTTTTTATCATGATATATGTATGTAAGCTCCTTGTATCTAAGATTTTTTGTAAATTAGTATCTAATTAATTTTATGTAAATACAATAAAAACCATGATTTTATCAACTTTAAGTTCCCGAGTAAAAATAAACATATATAACAATATATAACTTGATACAAACATATTAAATCATATATGATTATACATCGCGTGAGATCTTTTCTAAATTTTTTAAATGCAGTCATATGTAGTTATATATAATTTAATCATGATTCGGATTAAAAGGTGTACGGTTGATATAATTATATAAAATTATATGAGGGTCAATACAAAATTTCTTTTTCTGTATAATTTTACATAAAATTATATATAGCTTATGCTGTTCCATATAAAACTATATATGTATCCAATTAACCAAAAATTTTCAAAGTTTTTTAGGCAAAGTATAAGAAACTTTTTAAAATGTTCCTAAACATTTCTTGTTAGGGTTATGTATATCACCTATCTGGTTCGAAGCGTACCCAAACATTTAAATGTTTGGTGAATGTATCGTTGACCTGTGGTGTATCTCAACCCAAACCAAAAAAACACCAGGATTTTATATTTTTTTATGCAATTAGATCTAATTAGATCCACCAATATATGGCAATGTCTGGTCAAAACTCGGATGAAATCAAATCATATTTTATACAAGTTGATCTTTTTTAATGCAAACACATCCACCATTATTCGGATCAAATTGCGTTTAAATATATATTGTGTTACATATCATTATATATTGCATCATATCAAAATTTTTACTCGGGTTATATTTCTCGAACGTTTACGTGATTATCTGGCAATATTTTCTATGTAAAATTTGAATGATATCTTCAATTTATCTTCCAAATGATTATCTGGCAATATTGCCGATTTAACTTCCGGAAGAATTGCTTTCGTATCTGCTAGGGGTATTGCTTTCGGGACACGATTTCTCCCAACGGGGGTTTCTTCCGCAATACGAAGAGGATATCCCCCGCAATACAATTTATCTTCCAGGCGATACGCTAGGGTATCTTCTTCGTATCGAAATGCTTGCAGGGTTTTATTATAAAATACAGTAATTTTATTGGTTTTAGTAGTTTTTGAAAAAAAAATAAAAAAAAATGCTTGCGAATTTTGTACTCCTGCCCAAAACATTAAATCATGATAATGTTTTGCGGAAGATTTGGGTGTACTTGCCAAAGCAAAGTTTTTTTTAGAAAAAATAATGTTATACTACTTTGCAATTCCATGCAAAACGATTTGAAATATCATTCGAGGACCCCATTAAAAAACCAAAAGAACTGTAGATTTCGTGAATGCAAAAATAAGTGCAACAAAGTGTTTGTACATTTTGGAGAGTATAAAAGATTCAGCACCAAAGAATATAACACTCTCACTTGTTTTATGTACATTTGATAAACAAATGGAAAATTTTTATGCGAAAAGCTTAGACTTGGTGAAAAAGTAGTTTCGGTAAAAAAAATTATTTTTTTTTCACGAAAAACAAAATTATATTAAAAAAAATTTAATGAACCCAAAATTTTTGGTGAAAAAAAAAAATTGATGAAAAAACGTTTTTGATGATTTTTTTTTTGATGAAAAGAAAAAGTTTTTCATATAAAAAAAAAATTGAGAAAAAAAAATAAAAAAAAAAAATTTTTTGGTGAGAAAAAAATTTGATAATTTGATAATTGATAATAAAAAATTTTATAAAAAAATTTGATGAAAAAAAAATTGCTGAAAAAAAATATGATAAAAAAAATTTATGAAAAAAAAAAATTTGATGAAAAACAAAATAATAAAAAAAGATTAATGAAAAAAAAACTTGGTAAAAAAAAATTGCCAAAAAAAAAATGAAAAAAAAAAAAATTTATGAAAAAAAAAAAAATTGATGAAAAAAAATTATGTGACTTTTTATTCACCAGCTGGTGAAAAACGGTTTTATTCACCACGAGGTGAATTATTATCCAAGTTACAAACCCAAGTTATTAAAATTTTTGGTTTTTGAAAATAAAAACAGTAATTCTTGTTTTCTTTTTCGTTAATTGTTAGCTTCACCTCAGTCAAACTGAGGTGGAGTCCTGCAACTTTTTTAAAATTAGACATCAGCCTAAAAACATTATCATGTAAAAAATCTAAGTTCAAAAGACCCCGGCAGAGGGTATTAGGGTGTGTTTGCCTAAAATTATATGTGGACTATGTCCTTTCGGGTGTGGTTATCTCCTATATGTTCCGAGATAGAGTAATTTTAAAAAGTGAAATTTAAAATTTTGACCCATCCTGCTCCAGGTTCCAGCTCCAGTCAAACTTATTTTATTTGAAAACTAAATAAAAAAAAACTAAAAAATTATATTAAATAAAAATATTTTTGTTTAAAAAAAAAGACTATGCGATATATTTTTTTATTCAGAAGTTCCACTATTTTAGAGTTAAAAATTAAAAATATATCTGGCGACCCCCGAAGTACCCAACAGGAACTCGAGCCAACAGGGTCTAGACCTATGGGGTCCAAACCCAATGGTTTCCAATTTTAGGTGAAAATTAACATTTTTCCTAATTCTCACTTAAAATTGGCATAAAATTAAATTAATTCGTTTTCTTATTTTTGGGAAAAATATGAACTAAAACAAAAAAATCTTTGGCACCAAATCATTCCCGTTTATTTTCAAAATTTAGTTAGTTTTTCTATTTATTTATTTCACTTTTTTCTAGTGTATTTTATACCATTAACAATTTTTTGGCATATATTTTGAGTTTTTTGTGCATTTTTTTTTTTTTTGATTTTTGCTGTACCTTTTTTATTTTTTCGTGCATAAATAATGCAACTTTATTAACAAATCCGAGAAATTTTCTATCGAAAAAATTTCTCAAATCGCAGAAAACTTAAATTACACTATCATTCAAAAATGTTACTTAAATTTAATACACAATTTGTTTATTTTCTTTCATTGGACCACATACCTACATATGTTTTAAAATCCTGTCAATATGTGTGTTTTCACTACAAAAAGTACAGGCAATAAAAACATTCATTTCGGGGTTTTATAAACAAACAAAAAAACTGGATTTAGGCGATACAATTCAATTGCAAAACATGCTAATGAGTTTACAACCAGTTCATTTTAAATCCCTTGATTGGCATGTACATTTTCAGTAGTATTTAGTAATAAAACTACTATGTTCAATGTTTGTTATTGAGAAGCAAAAGTTGTAAATCGCTATCAGTTTAAAAATACCCTCCATTTAGGAGTGGAAGGTGATATATATAAAAGCAAGTCCATGGGAAATTTAACTGGCGGATCACTGATTTTGTTTATTTTTGGTTATTTCAGAGATTCATTATTGATTAAAAAGGATATATGTTTTTTTATTGATAAAAAGTCTATTTTAACAAAAATTTTGTTTAAAGTTTAAAATTTGCCATGCATTTTCTGAAAGATGATTTAAAAAAAAAAAATTTGTATGGAAATAAAATTAAAAGTCGACTTTAATTTTATTTGTCTATGGTAAGGCTGATAGCTTTTAATTTTAATTTTTTATAATGCTTTTATTTTTTTCGCGAAAATTTTTTTTCAAAAAATTTTGTTTTCAAAATGTTAAAGGAATGTCAAATTAATATATGTTATTTCTAATTTTGCTGTGAAAAGATGGAGCCACATTAAATCTAAGATATAATTAGATCTGAACATATAAAAAGTCTTATATAATTAAATATGATTGTATCAAAATTTACATCATTATAAAAAAATTTTTTTAGTAGGGTATTGAAAATTTTAAAAAAATATTGGATTTTCTGAGAAAACGTTTATGATAAGCCTAAATTAAATTCATTAAAATCATAAATTTGTTTAAATTTTCGAAAACGAATTCTTCAATGGGTAAACTCACTAAATGTTTGGAAAATTTCAATATGCTGCAAAAATACATAGTTTACTTCATTTACTTAAAATCTCTTTTGTATTTTTACACTATAGTCAAAATGAAAATGTGTCCCCTATTGTAGTGGTTGGTTGTACAACAATATATGAAAAGAACAACAATAATGAACCAAATCATGTTTTGGTGTACTCGTAAGAACATATATTCCGCTAAAATACAAATGGACGTAACTATAATAATAATAATAAATACAATGATAAAAATTGTCATTAATATCATAAAGTTTCTATAATTTTCTAATTGGACTTAATTTTATCTTTATTTTGTTTTAATGCGTTAAAAAAAATAAGGTCACAAAAAACTTTCCTTTAATTTTTTTTTTTTTCAAAATATTATAAATTTCTCAAAATTTTTTTCGAATTTTTTTTAAATTTTTGGAGGTATCCAGATTGTTTCCGAATTTTCTGATTTTTGCTTAAAAGTACTAAATAAATTTTTATAATTTTTTTTTAATTGTTTAAAGTTTTAAAATTTTTTCTGATTTTTTATTCAAAAGTTTTCAAATTTTCTAAAAGTTTTTCCTAGACTGTTCAAAAATTTAATATTTTTCGAATTATTTCAATTTTTTTTTTTCATCCTTTTGTATTTCTGGTAACTCTATGATTGCTTAGCGACGATTAAATGTGAACCTTTATCTTGTATGTTCCTCTGTCTATCTAAATTTCCAGGCCATCTACTGGATTTTGTGTAAATGCAACTTTTTGCAAATGAATGTTACAAAGTCCATATGGGTTTACTCTAACAAAAAAAAATCACGAAAATATACTACACTAAACAAAATCTATGTATTAGAACCAAGGACATAACTATTATAAGTTTTATGGTGAATTACTTATCTCATAACTATTATAGGTCAATTTTTATTTTATTTCTTATGAATAACTATTAAATTCTAATTAATAATTTTTTTATTGTAAAATAATAGTTATGGGCCTAAGTAATTTTTATAAATTGGGCCTTGGTCACTTTATTATTTGCAAAAAAGTAAGATTTTTAACGAATTATTTAGTTTCAGAAAATATGCTTCCAAAAAAGAATATCACTTCATTTGCACCTACAAAGGATAAAAAATAACTATTATAAAATAATAGTTATTTAATAGTTATTTTGTTGATAATTATTATTTTCAATTTTTATAAATAACTATTAAAAATGGGCAATTTTTTGGAAATCAAAAATGTCCATAATAGTTATTTTGGGTCCTTGATTAGAACCAGTTCAGAATTTTTCCAAAAATAAAACATATCGCCAAGTGGTAGCCCATGCAAAACTCAATTAAATAGTGTGGCAACCCTGCTCAACCAAACAAACACACACATGCGATCAGCTGTAGTTCATAGAAAATGTATTGTTTTGATTATTGTGAAATAGAATTTGATAAGTTAAGATGGTTTTTGTAAAAGACTAATAAAAGTAATTCATTAAAGTATAATTAAAATTCTAAATTAAATAAAGTGTTTTATTACTCGAATTGGTAATATTTGCGGGTTGTTACAGTGGCGACGAGATCGGGATCCGTTTTTTTTTTAACACAATTCGGAAGAGAAACATTATTTTTGAAAATTTTGCTAAGAGGTGTGTAAAATGAATAATGGAGACAACACGGAGTGTTGCAGATTTTAAGGGAACTTTAAGTTAGGAGCAAATGAGGGATTATAATATTCGGAAAGGTTAAAAAAAAAAGGTTATACATCGACCTAGGAAAGTGTGTATCTATAAAAATATGGATACATGTAGGTATGAGTTTATACATAAGTAGTTGCAAATCTTTTCCAATAGTTGATCAATGAGGAAGACGAATATGATTATCTGACAAAGGTCAGAGGCTACGGGCCGAAAAATAGAAAAAATGCTATAAAGATAATGTAAAAGGGGGGACGTTTATGATCTGACAAATGTCAGGGGCTGGGCGTTGAACGCAAGCCAATATTGAATAATCTGACAAATGTCGGAGGCGTTATGCCGATGGATATGTTTAATCTGACAAATGTCAGGGGCCGTGCGTAGAACGCAAGCCAACATTGAAGAATCTGACAAATGTCTTAATTTACGACAATAATACATCGTCGAACTATATTCAATAAATGCCAACTCGAAAAAGCTTACTTTTCAGGAGAGCTAAAAAACTAGTTATTTTGCATATTATTGTAAAAATAAACAATGTACCTTCCATAAGATGGTTTAAATATTCTAAATAATTTTTACCTATGCCAAAAATTTCATATTTTGCACTGGTTTGCGTATTTTTTTGGGATGGCATTTATTACTACATCAAAAAACAAATATTTTTTTAGAGTTGGCATATTTTGTCGGAAACTAAAAATAATTTTTTTTTTTGAAAAATTTTTATAATTTTTTTTTTTTTTTTGATTTTGTTTTCCTTAGTGCGGTAATTACAAAAACTAAAAAAAATTAAAAATCTTTGCATATTTTTAAAAGTTACTAGCTCCGAAAGCCTTTTAATCTCAGGGTGGTCAACTTTGGCACTCTGTAACTCACGCTTTATTGTAGAAGGCTCACTCCAAACTAGCTATTTTGAAAGCTTATATCATTGACTTTATTTGCCCCACACATAATGTTTCAATCTGATAAATAGTTTGAAAGTTACATGAATATAAGCAATTTTTTTTTTGCAAACACTATTTACCGATATTTTCAAAATGGCAATATCTCGAAAACTAGGCATTAGATATCAAAATCTTTACCAGATTCGTGTTCAGAAAGGCAAATGCAATAAGATATGTGGTCTAATTTTTTTTTAAAAAAAATTTGAAAAATTTTTGGAAATTTACAATGGGAGTTGGCATTTATTTTCACCAAAAAAATATGTACTTTGAGTTAGCAGAATAACAAAAATGGATGTAAAACGACAAAAAATTATTTTTTTGCTCTGAAATTTTTACCACAGATGGGTATTGCATAGGAGAGCTATTTTCCATCGGAAACTCATTTCGGTCAAATTTGAGTTGGCATATTTTGAATATAGGTTCACGACATGTTTTTTTTTAAACTACATTTCAGGTCGTGTTAAGTCAAAGAGAATATTATGGCTGATACAATAAAGCCGTTTTTGTGCGACTCAATTGAGAAATCATTGGTGCGTACCGAGTGGGAAAGATGGCTTCGATCTTTTCAGATTTATGTGGACGCAGAAGAAATCACATCTGTTGTTCGGAAACGAAATAAGCTACTCCACCTTGGAGGGCAGCAACTGCAAACTGTAGCCGATTCTTTGCCTGGGGCGGTGGTTCTGTATGACGAAGTAAAGAAAAATGATGTGTATACAATCTTAGTCGAAAAACTAAATGAATACTTTACGCCAAAAAGAAATTCTGCGTTTGAGAGACACCTTTTTCGAAACATTAATCCCCTAGTGGGGGAAAGTTTTAACAAATTTGTTTTACGGTTGCGTCAACAAATAGCGAAGTGCTCATTTGGTAACACAAAAGCTGAAATCGAGGAGATTTGTTTGAAAGACAAGATTATCGATGTATGGGCACCGGTAGAGCTTAAACGCAAATTGTTGGAAAAAGAACACAGCCTTGATGAGATTTTGGACGCATGTCGCGTAGATGAACAAATTGGTAAGCAGACGCAATCGATGATATCTAAACCAGATCCAGACATCATCAGTAAAATCGATACACAGAAATGGCGGTCAAGATCCAATAACAGCGAGTGCAGCAGGTGTGGCCGTAGTGGCCATGCAGACAATTCAGTGAGCTGTCCTGCACGAAACATGAAATGTAACAAATGTTCCCGTGTTGGCCATTTCGCTCGCAAGTGCAGAACAAATATGAAGCGACAAGTTGCACAAGGTTATAATACAGATCCGAAGCGTCGGCGCACTACGGTACGGGCTGTTGATGATGAAATACCTGAAGTTGAATGTAAGAAAGTCAGTAGTAACTGTTTTAAGATATCAAGTGATGATGAAACCGAAGAAAATGTAGTGTGTCAGATTGCGGGTAACGCAATTTCAATGGTTATAGACTCAGAATCACGTTTTAACCTATTAAGCTACACAGATTGGAAATACCTACAGGGAGAGAACGCGAAACTGTTTAACATTCGTACGAAATCCATGAATCAGTTTTGAGCATACGCTTCTGAGAAATTGCTTAGTGTAATTTGCGTCTTTGAAGCACCAATTTGCATTAAGGAAATCCTGAAATAATTGCTACATTTTATGTCATTGAAAATGGAAGACAATCACTATTAGGGCGAGAAACAGCTATTAAACTCAACGTTCTAAGACTTGGCTTAGACGTGAATCGAGTTGAAAGTATCAAGCCATTTCCTAAATGGAAGGATGTAATCGTAAAGTTGTCAATCGACCCGAAAGTTGTGCCAGTTCAGCAGCCTATGCGACGCGTGCCTGTTGCTGTCGAAGAAAAAGTTATTTAACAATTAGATGATGCACTTAGTCGGGATATTATTGAACCGGTGTTTGGGCCAAGTCCCTGGATCTCACCAATAGTAGTAGCATTTAAAGAAAATGGCGATATCAGGTTGTGTGTAGATATGCGTAGGGCAAATAAGGCTATACTAAGAGAAAATTACCCACTGCCGACGTTCGAGACTTTTATGACTAAGCTGAAGGGAGCCAAGTACTTTTCAAGAATGGACTTGAAAAATGCATATCACCAATTAGAACTTCACAAAGAAAGCAGAGAAATCACAACCTTCATAACCATTCGGGGTTTGTACAGATTCAAGCGACTCCTGTTCGGAGTGAACTCCGCTCCTGAAATTTTCCAGCGAATGCTGGAAGAAATGTTAGCACCATGTCCAAACGCCATGAATTACATCGACGACATCATTATATTCGGAAGTAATGAGGAAGAACATGATCAGGCAGTCGCGATAGTACGTGAAATATTTCGTGATAATAATGTTTATCTAAATGAGGAAAAATGCATTTGGAAGACTCAAAAACTAAAATTTTTGGGTCATGTGTTGTCCGATAAGGGTATTGAAGTCGACCCAGAAAAAGTGCAAGTTATAGCATCGTTTAGAGACCCTAAAAATAAAGAAGAGGTTCGCAGTTTTCTGGGGTTGGTCACCTACGTTGGGAAATTTATCCCAGACCTGGCAAATCGTACTGAGCCATTAAGACATCTTCTTAAGAAAGACAGCAAGTTTAATTGGGGTGCTGTGGAATCTCAAGCTTTTGAGAGTTTGAAACTGTTGCTGGCCGAAATACCAAACTTATCCTATTTTGATCCGAGACGCAAGACACGTTTGATTGCGGATGCCAGCCCAGTCGCTTTGGGAGCGGTACTAGTCCAATTCAACCAAAACAACGAGGCACTCATCATTTCATTTGCCAGCAAAAGTCTATCGGATGTGGAAAAACGATACTCACAAACAGAGAAAGAGAGTCTTTCGTTGGTATGGGCAGTTAAAAAGTTTTATTATTACTTAGCTGGTTTGGAATTTGAACTTGTAACGGACCATAAACCGCTAGAGGCGATTTTCAAGCCTACATCCAAACCCCCGGCCCGGATAGAAAGGTGGCTCTTACGTCTTCAGGGTTTTAAATTTAAGGTAATCTACAGAGCAGGTAAAGAAAACATCGCTGATTCTTTGTCAAGACTTTGTCAAATAACTAACACCGATTGCTTTGATTGGAATGGTGAACAAAGTATTTGTCACGTTATCACAAGTTGTGTGCCCACGGCACTTTCCATTTCGGAAATTGCTCAGAATAGTGTTCAGGATGAGGAGATAGTTGACGTTATGTCATGTCTTGGCGCTGACTCTTGGAATTCCGCCCAATCTAACAGTTTTTATCCTTTCCGTTACGAGTTGTCGACAGTTGGCAGTATACTCTTGCGTGGAACACGGTTAGTGATCCCGAGATCTCTACGATCAAAAGTCTTAGAACTGGCTCATGAGGGTCATCCCGGAGAGTCAGCCATGAAACGGAGATTACGGTCAAAAGTTTGGTGGCCCCATATGGATCGTGAAGCAGAAAATTATGTTAAAGCTTGCAGAGATTGTCTTGTGGTATCACAGCCATCAAACCCGGCTTCTATGGACCGACATCCATTCCCAACTGGCCCCTGGATTACATTGGCTTCGGACCTTTTGGGCCCATTACCAAATGGCCAGTATATACTCGTTTTTATTGATTATTATTCCAGATACATGGAGTTTAAACTTCTTCGCTCCATATCCTCTCAGGCAATTATTGACTCAATGA
The DNA here is from genome assembly GCA_963921195.1 of Pegoplata infirma. Lineage (NCBI taxonomy): Eukaryota > Metazoa > Arthropoda > Insecta > Diptera > Anthomyiidae > Pegoplata > Pegoplata infirma. The sequence continues at coordinate 13,659 of CAWUER010000154.1, forward strand.
AGGAGATATTTTGTCGATTGGGACTCCCTAAATATCTGAAAACCGACAACGGTAGACAATATGTAAGTGCTGAGTTTAAACTATATTGTCAAATAAATGGCATAAAACAAATATTGTCGCCGCCATATTGGCCCCAAGCTAATGGTGAAGTTGAGAACATGAACAAGTCACTGGTGAAACGTCTGAAAATAGCGTCTGTAAATAAGAAAAATTTTCTAGAGGAGATTCAGAAATTCGTTCACATGTATAACGTTACCCCACATTCCACCAACGGGGTTCCCCCAACAGAGCTTATGTTTAACAGGGTCATAAGAGACAAATTACCTGGAATACAGGATTTGACAGGAGAATACGCTGACTCTGCTGAAAAAGATCGGGATTGTATTAACAAACAAAAGGGGAAAGAAGTATCTGATAAGAAAAGAGGTACAAAGGAAACGGATATATCAGTAGGTGACAAGGTTCTATTGAAAAATGTTGTATTTCCCCATAAGTTGACACCAAACTTTGACACAACCGAATATGTGGTAACGGCAAGAACTGGTAATATGGTAGAAGTGTCGGGTGGAGGTAAGGTTTTTTGTAGAAATGTAGGCCACCTGAAGAAAATTCCAGCAGCTACACTGCCCCTGCCATCATCAGAGGTTTCTTCAACCGACGGCGCAGTTCCTGATTCTGTAGATCCAAAGTCTTCATCGTCGAGCATCCAGCAGCCGAGTGTTACATCCGGGGGAGAGGTTTTGGCCGGTGGAGAAGACTTGAAGATCCGTCTTAAAAACATCGGAGGGATGTGGCAACCCTGCTCAACCAAACAAACACACACATGCGATCAGCTGTAGTTCATAGAAAATGTATTGTTTTGATTATTGTGAAATAGAATTTGATAAGTTAAGATGGTTTTTGTAAAAGACTAATAAAAGTAATTCATTAAAGTATAATTAAAATTCTAAATTAAATAAAGTGTTTTATTACTTGAATTGGTAATATCTGCGGGTTGTTACAAATAGATTTGTTTCGGAAACTTTAGAATTGTTAAGTTGTGGTGGAAAAATTAAATATAAAGAGGTTTTGTGCAAAAATTGCGTTTTCTAGAAAACTAATGAATTTTCATTTAAATAAAAAAAAAAATCTTCCGTGTTTTTTGCTACTTTGATTAGACATAGTTTTGATTTTTTTTTTGTTTTAACAAATAGTTTTAAGCGATATTCTATACAAAACTCTTCACGGCTCGTCCGAAACAACTTTTACCTCAAGTTGCGAACACTGTAAATGTCTCCCTTGATTATGAATCTGGGGTGCCCCACTATTATATTTCGACGAAAATCAAAATCTTCTCCAGAGCTGTTTTTAAATAAATCGCGGTTAAACTTAAAAAAATTAAATTTTAAGTTTATCTCAAAAACGATGAGAGATATAAAAAATGACGGCAGACGAAAATTATTCCTCGGAAAAAATTCAATAAAACTGCAAATTTACATTTTCCAATTACAATGTTTTTGTTGCAAAAATTGCACTTATAAATTCCGAGCTAAAAACTTCGCGTTATCTGTAAATAAATAACGAATTGTTAATACCGCGATTAAAACTCCTTTATATAAATACCTTATTTAAATTTAATCGGATTTGTTGACAAAAAAATATTTTTGCAAAATGTTTTTTATAAATGTTTAACTGCAACTTTGTGTGTTACGAAAAAAAGTGTTTTAAAAATTATAAAATTATAAAAAAATCATAAATAAAGTCATAATAAATAAATTTGTTCACATTTGTCGCCAGGGGGAAAGTCACCCAATTCCTCCCAAAAAATATCCGGCTTGTTTTAAATATTGATCCTAATATATTTTCAATTAGCTTAATAATATTTCTAAGTGTAGATATTACGAATACTTCAAAATACATGCTAGTATCCTAACGTCACTTTTACTGAAATATAATTATGTTACAAGTATGTTGGCATACAAACACTTGATAATTCAGGCGTAAAACTAGTGTTTCCCTAACTACTATATATCCAAGAACTATTACCCGTCATACAACATACACTGCAGTGCCTTTCATACATCTACTCTTATTTGACAAAAATAACCAGGTTATAAACTAAAACATTTTTGTTTTTGATTCAAAATGAGTTTTTATGCAGCCATGGTTAATTAGAGTGACATTTTTTCTTCAACTTTTGATTTTAACAAGTGTTCGTGCAAAATTTTTGTTCTACTATATTATTTAGAGATGTAGTTCGGAAACGATCAATTGTAATTAGAAAATTTTACTTGTAAATCGAAGATTGCATTTATAATTCAAAGATTCCATTTGTCATTTGTAAATACTACTTTTAATTTAAAAAATCCCTGTGTAATTTGAAAAGTCTAATTTTTATTCGAAAAAGATCAATTGTAATTCAAAATAATATATTTTGAACTGCAATTGATCTTTTTATTCGAAAAGCATCAATTTTTATGCGAAAAAAATCAATTGAAATTTGAAATTGATCAATTTGAATTAGAAATAGGTCTATTGTAATTTTAAAGATTCCAATTGTAATTCGAAGATTTCAATTGTAATTCAAAACAGATCAACTGTATTTTGAAATACATTAATTATTATTCAAAAAGGATCAATTGTTTTTCGTAAAATATCAATTGTAATATGAAAAAGATCAATTGTAATTTGAAAAAGATCAATTGTTATTAGAAAAAAATCAATTCTTATTCGAAATAGATCAATTGTTATTCGAAAAAATCTATTGTTTTTCGAAAAAGATCAATTGTAATTCGAAAATTCTACTTGTTATTCGAAGATTCCATTTATAATTCAGACATTCGATTTTCATTTGAAAATCTTACTTTTAATTCGAAAAATCTTTGAGTAATTTGTAAATTCCAAGTTAAATTCGAAAAAATCAATTGTAATTCGAAATAGCTTAATTGTAACTAGAAAAGGATTTAATTCGAAGATTCCAACTATAATTCGAAAAACATCAATTGTAATTTAAAAAGGATCAATTGTAATTCGAAAGACATCGATTCGAAATAGATCAATAGTGATTCGAAAAAATATATTGTTATTCGAAAAAGTTCATTTGTAATTCGAAGACTGTAACTCGAACAAGATTAATAGTAATTCACTTGATATTTTTCGAATTAATCTTTTTCGAATTAAATTTTTTTTTTTTCGAATTACGATTTACTTTTTTCGAATTAAAATTGATCTTTTTCGAATAACAATAGATCTTTCTCGAATTACAATTGATCTCCTTTTACTAACAATTAATCGTTTTTGAATTACAATTAAAATTTTTGAATTATAAATGAAATCTTCGTTTTACGATTGGAATTTTCGAATTACATATGGAATATTTGAAATTTGCGAAAAATTATGGCATTTTCCTATGGTCAAGAATTTTTTTTTTAAAAAAAAAAATTTCAAAGTTTCTCTTCCCTTACCATTTCATAGAGTTTGAGATAAACCGGCAATTAAAATTAATTTGAGCGAAATACGGTACTTTAAGCCTGTGGCACCCTTGGGTAAAAATTTAATTTTTTTTAGAAAATGTTTCCCAAAAACTCTAAGGTTTCATCTAGTACCGTTTTAACCACACTGGGCACGTGCCAAGGTCCCCGACTTAAGGGGCGCCGAAATGCCATAAATTATCTTATACAAAAATGGAGCAAATTTTTTTTTATTTGTTTTTAAAGAAAATTTCACATTTTCTTTCAGAAGAAGTCTCAGAATCTAACAGATTTTTCGTTAACATCTGAGACTTTTTATATATGAGAAATTTGTCCTATATCAAAAGTCTCAAATTCATAGAAATTTTTATCAGATTTTGAGCAACTGCAAAGAATCGGACTCTAAGACATTTTTCGTATAGAAAAAATCTCACATTCTGAGATAATTTTTATTTTCTCAGATTCTGAGACATTTTTCGTATAGAAAAATCTCAGATTCTGGGTCATTTTCGTATAGATAAAGTCTTAGATTCTAAGACATTTTTCGTATAGAAAAAATCTCAGATTCTGTGACATTTTTCGTATAGAAAAAGTCCCAGATTCTGAGACATTTTTTTGTATAGAAAAAGTCTCAGATTCTGAGTCATTTTTCGTATAGAAAAAGTCGCAAATTATAAGGCAATTTTTGTTTAGAAAAATTTTCAGATTCTGAGGCATTTTTCGTATAGAAAAACTTTCAGATTCCGAGACATAGGTATAGATAACATTTTTCGTATAGAAAATGTCCAGATTCAGAGAAATTTTTCGTATAGAAAAACTCTTGGATTCTGAGACAGTTTCGTATAGAAAAAGTCTTAGATTCTGAGACATTTTTCGTGTAGATAAAGTCTCAGATTCCGAGACATTTTTCGTATTGAGGAATTCTCAGATCTGAGACGTTTCTTGTGTAACAAAAATATTCTCAAATTTTAAAACATTTTCCATAAAGAAATTGTCACAGATTCTGAGACATTTTTCGTATAGGAAAAATTTCAGATTCTGAGACATTTTTCATATCGATAAAGTTTCAGATTCTGAGACATTTTTCGTATATATAGAAGAAGTTTCAAATTCTGCGACATTTTTCGTATAGGAAAATCTCAGAATCTGATATAGAAAAGGTCTCATTAAAACCAAATTGTTCTACACAAATATCATGGTTTTAATACGCTTGAATATCCCTACTCAAATATTTTTTTTCAGTTTCTTTGTATTAAAACAGGTAATAACATAAATTTGTAGCAAAAAAATGATTTTTTTTTTTGTCATACGACTTTTTATTTCCAGCGGGGCCCCAAATTATTGTGCGCACAGGGCCCCGCCATACCTTAAAGCGGTCCTGCTTTCATGGAAGGGTTCATGAGATAAAATGTTCTAATTTTGCTCAAATGAAAAGTCCGTGAAAAAAAAATTTTGAAATTTTTTTTTTAAAGTCATTTTTTGAACTTTGGAAAATCTGCCATTTTTGGAAATTTGTTGACAAATAATCTCAAAAACTGATATCTCGCAAAGTGATCGACCGATATTAGAAATTAAAAAGAATAAAGTATCGAAGATTTTTTTTAATTTTTTCCTCTTTCAAAAATTAAATTTTCCAAAAATCCAAAATTTTGATCGAAAGTCGCCACGAGTTAAAATGATCAGATTTGGATTAAATTGGGTTTAATTGAAGGATTGTCTCAAGCTCTATGAAAGTGTCAAGGTATAGAAATTTTTGAACTTTTTTTTAATTTTAATTTCTTGATCGTAGAAAAAATCGGCATTTTTGAAAATTTCAAATAGTGATATTTTGAAATCCGTTCGACCGTTTTTTTTTCTATTCGTGTTCAGCGCAAAATTATTAAATGTGATGTGTAGCCAGACACATTTTTATTATTTTTGTTTTTCAATTTTCAAAAATCCAATATTTTGATCGCCTGGCGGGTTAATTTAATCCGATTGGCTTCAAATTTGTGTCACATAAGAATAAAAATTGTTCCAGACGTTCAAAATTGGCAGAAAAAATTGTTTGCCATTAAAAAAATGTCAGTCTAATGGTTAATATGTCATAATCTTAATCATGTCTCATGTTGTTGTTGTTGCTTTTTTTTTTTTGACATGTATCCATAAGTGTGCCTGTGTGTGTCCATGGGTAAACTTTATGCCTAAAATGTAATAGATCCCTTTAACAGGTTTAGGTCATTTTGTCAGTCTTTTGTAAATATTTGTGTGTGTTTGCTAATATTATTATGGGGATTATATAATTTTTGCTATTTAAGCTTGAATTGAAAACTAGCAATAAAGTGTTGATGTGAATGTTCTAAAATGGCAAACAATTACTGATTAAGAGGCAGATCTATTTCAATAGATGTAAATTAGAATTTTAGAAGTTCTGAATTTCTGAAAAAAAAAATGTGTGAATAAATAGTTTAAGTAAGTATGGAATTAAAAAAATTTTAAATATATTTGGCTCAATAGTCGGGTATATACATATATTTGATTAGAGTATTATTTTAGCTCGAGGCCCAACAAATTCTATTTATGATATTCTCATAATGAATTATTTATTGATTTAAAAATGTTACTCATCTACGACAGGCATCGCTAAATAGACTTAAAAAATTATTCTAAGTCGATCGGTATAATTAAAAGTGGGTCTAGGACCAATATTTCACGAAGTTACAAACATCAGCATAAAGTAGGGTATAAATAGTATATTGTGGGGTATGTCACAGACTCAATTCCGTTCGGATTATAAAAAAGTGATTTACTCGTAAAAGGGTCAGTCTTAGTGAAATCAATCAAAAATAGCTAAAAATTTTCGTGACCCCCTCCGATTTTGATGAAATTTGGTTTAGTTGTAACGCTAAGTGATAAACTAATGCACACTTATTTTCAGCCCTCTAAGTAAACAGTGGGCGAAAACACGGAGGTTCAAAATTTCCCCCAAAATCTCCCAGTCGCGACACTTTGCACCGTAAAAACTTAATATCGTTGGTTCTATTATAGCTAGAAAGCCAATTTTTGGTTTGTTTTGAAGCTCATAATATCATCTACAAGACCTACCATAAGCAAAAAAATTTCAAAAAAAAATAAGGGTTACCTCCCTTATTTTAAGGTCTTGATATACGGAGGAGAAAATGGGGAGGATGGTATCCCCTGATTTTTTTTTACTTGATAATCTTATAGAGAAAGTCCTAAAGAATATATTCTAAAATTTTTAAGTTGGGACAACAATGGGATCGCTCAAAATCAAAAATTTTCCCCAAAATCTCCAAATCGCAACACTCTTTAACCTTAAAAATTTAAATCATAAGTGCTATTGTAGCTACAGAGCCCATTTTTTTTGTTTTAAAGCTTATAATACGCTCTACAAGACATACCAAAACCAAAAAAAATTCCAAAAAAAAGGAATTGGTGCCCCCCTTATTTGAAGGTCGTGGCAAAGGGTGAAGGAAATGGGGGGAAGTATCCCCCAATTTTTTTTTTTTACTTGGTATTCTCAAAGTGCAAGTCCTAATGAACATACTCAACAATTTTTATGTTGGGACAACAATGGGATCGACCAAAATCAAATTTTTTCAAAATTTTCCCACAAAATCAACAAATTGCGACATTCTTGCGCCTCTCATTGAGTCCCAAGATAAAAATTTCAGGATATACTCTCTAAAACTTACTCTTTAAAAAAAAACAAGGTAAAAAAAATTGGGGGATACTATCCCCCGATTTCAACCACCCCTTGCCACGATCTTTTAATACAAGATGAACCCCTAATTTTTTTTATTTTTTTTGTGATAGTAATATTGTAGAGCATATTAAGAGCTTTAAAACAAACCAAAAATGGACTCTGTAGCTACAATACAGTCCACGATATTAAATTTGTAATGTGCAAGAGTATCGCGATTTGGAGATTTTGGGGGGAAATTGTGAAAAATTTTGATTTTGGTCGATCTGATGTTGTCCCAACATAAAAATTTTAGGATATGTTCATTAGGACTTGCACTTTGAGAATACCAAGTAAAAAAAAAATAGGGGGATACTTTCTCCCCATTTCCCCCACCCTTTGCCACGACCTTTAAATAAGGGGGCACCCTTCCTTTTTTTCTAAAATTTTTTGGTTAAGGTAGGTATTGTAGAGCGTACTATAAGCTTTAAAACAAAGAAAAACGGAATCTGTAGCTACAACAGCACATATGATATTAAAATTTTAAGGTTCAAGAGTGTTGCGATTTGGATATTTTAGGGGAAATTGTGAAAATTTTTGATTTTGAGTGATCCCATTATTGTCCCAACTTAAAAATTTTAGAGTATATTCTTTAGGACTTTCTCTATAAGATTGTCAAGTAAAAAAAATTCGGGGGATACCATCCTCCCCATTTTCTCCTCCCTTTATCACGATCTTAAAATAAGGAAGGTAACCCTTATTTTTTTTCGAAAATTTTTTGGTTATGGTAGGTCTTGTAGAGCATATTATGAGCTTCAAAACAAACCAAAAATGGGCTTTCTAGCTATAACACCGTCCGACACACTTTTGTACACATGGACCGGACCCGAAAATTCTGAAAGTAGGGCAAAAAAAAAAGTACCCGTGTCTCCCAGCTTTTCTAGATCAATTCGCGTTTTCGCGAAAAACGCAAAAAAAAAAAAATTACATATAAAAAAAAAGTTCGCTTTTCAGAAAGTGGGGCTCAAAATAACATTCTTGTGTTTCCCGGTTTTTCTATATCAATTCGCGTTTTCGCGAAAATGCATTTTTTTTTTACACATATATTGCATTATTTTTTATGGTGGTGATTCATAAGACCTGAAATATACTTAAAGTAGGTTTATTTGACAGATATTGCAGGAATAATTGTCAAATAAACCTACAATAAGTCTGTTATAAGTATTATGAATAAGAGCCTATAAATATAAAACATAAATGTTAGAGATGGGCGCGTGAGTGATTTTTGACTCACACTCACTCACGCTCACGACAGGAATTTTTGAATCACGCACACTCACTCTCGTGCATATTTTTTCTACCCACACTCACTCACAATCACGTGAGTAAATTTAAAACAACTCACACTCACGTGCACTCACGCAAGCTTCACTCACACTCACATTGAGTCACACTCACGAAAATTTCAAAAACTATAATTTCAAAAATCTTTAAAAAATTTTCAGCAAAATTTACAGTTCAGCGAAATTTTACATTTTTTTTTTGGTTTTTTTGGGACAAAATCATAAATTAAGGCAAATTTTAAAATTTTGTTGTTGCTTTTTTGGTACAATAGGAAATATAAAGAGAAAATAATTCACGCAAACTCACGCAAAAAAAACGACTCACGCACACTCACTCACGCAATTTTTTTCTCCACTCACACTCACTCACAATCACGAGAGTAAAATTGAAATCAGTCACAATCACGCGTGATTCACGTGTATCACGCTCAAATCTGCTCATGTTCCCATCTCTAATAAATATAAATGATTTACAGTAGAATTACGGTCCTTATACAAAAATTGCTAAAAATAAAATTCTCGTGTCTCCCAATGTAGTATGTATCTATTCGCGTTTTCGCGAAAATGCATTTTTTTGAACACTTAAAAAAAATTTACTATATTCGAAAAGTGGGACTAAAACTAAAATATTCACCTAATTTTTTTTAAATTAAAATTAAATTAGCTGGAAAAACTCTGATACATGGGAAATTTCTTTTTAACTCTACTTGCAATTTTGCGAGTGTGCTAAAAAGAACAAAATATTTTTTTTTTTACAATTTTGCGAATTGATATGAAATAACTGGGACAAAAATGCTTAGATTTAAACCCAATTTTTTTTTTTTAACAGTGCAAAAAAAAATTTTTTTAGCGTTTTTCGCGAATACGCGAATTGATGGCGAAAACCTGAGAGACACGGGTGTTTTTTTTTTCAACCACACTTTCTGAATAGCATAATTTTTTTCTATTGTGAAAACTTTTTTTTTTGTTGCATTTTTCGCGAAAACGCGAATTGATCTAGAGAAACTGGGAGACACGGGTATTTTATTTTTGGCCCAACTTTCCGAATTTTCGGGTCCGGTTCATGTGTACAGCCAAAAGTTGCAATTTGTTGGACGGTGTAATAGAACCAACGATATTAAGTTTTTACGGTGTAAAGTGTCGCGACTGGGAGATTTTGAGGGAAATTTTGACCCTCCGTATTTTCGGCCCCTGTTGACTTAGAGGGCTGAAAATTTGCATTTGTTAGTTTTTTACGTAGTGTAAAAACTTAGCCAAATTTCATCAATATCGGAGGGGGTCAAAAATATTTTTTTTTTGGAATGAAACCAATTTTATGCAATTCAATTCCACTTTGATTTTTAAAAGTGATTTCATTCCCAGAAAAAAAAAATGTTTTGCGTTTTACGTGTAAACCACTTATTTCAAATCAGAACGGAATTGAGTCTGTGACATCCCTTTGTATTTGAAAATCGGATGATTTTTTTTTGAATGTTATTATATATTTAAATACCGACATAAATTATAGCGCACCCGTTTTTTTTTGGGTGAGAATTTTCAAAAATCGACTTTTTTTCTATTGGAAAAATTTGTGAAATAAAATTTCTCAGCATCTTATTCTTTCTCAGCGGGAAATCAGTCAAAAAATAAAACCAACAGTATTGTTGTAATCAAGTGCATAACGTCGCATCCCTGTCGCAATATCGATATTTAGTAGTGTTTTTTAAACAAAGAGTTCGATTACTCGGTTATTCATAAATCCCTGGATTGTTTGTACAACACTTTTGACAGGCCTTAAAATAATTAAAGAAAATTGTGATAAATATCTTTTGCATTAAGAAAAACACACAACTAATTATTTTCTGACTTTATAAATTAACATAAACACAACAATTTACTTATTTAGCATACATACACACAACCAAAGAAAACATACGTATCTATTTTATATTAGGGTGGAGCAAATTCCCCTATTTTTTTAATTTAAAATCTTATGTGTCGGAATATTTGCCTTTTAGGGTCAATACTAACACAAAGTTTGTACACAGAAAAAAACGAATTGTTATATTCCCAGCAAAAAAAAGTGAAGTTGTTAAAAAAAAAACTACTTTTAACTAACAAACTAAGTAGCAGCATCTGCATATTTTTTAATTCTTAACAAGTGACTTAAAGAAACATCTAAAACTGTTGATTAATATTCATTAAAATTCTTGTGATTAAGGTTTTGTTTATAACTCGTTCTTTAGAAGTAGAAAAAAAGTACTTTTATTACTTTTTTTCTACTTCTAAAGAACGAGTTATAAACAAAACCCTAATCACAAGAAATTTAAATAATATTAATCAACATTTTTAGACGATTTTTTTTTTTTTTTTTTGGAAAAAAAAAATTAACTACTTTAAATAACTGTTACTACATCACAGTACTTTTTTGTTAGTTGTTCAAAAAAACGACTTAAAATAACTAACAGAAATAGTTGTTTGATATTTTTCATACAAAAACAACTGACTTTGTAGTTGAAAACAACTAACTACTGTAAAATATACAAATAACTAACATGTAGTAACTTACATAATTTTCTGAGTGTAGTAAAAAGCTAACGGAAGCAAATTTTAAAGTTACATAATTTATTGATCGAAACAAATATTTAGTAAACTAAATTGCTTAAAAAGAGATGAGATAAAGCATTAGATAGTTTTGGGTTTTTATGGGGGCCACGATTTCTAGGCATTCAGAATTTACTCCCGAACCCGTACCAATCTCCATTTTCGACCCGTCCATAATGATTGAGATCGTATTATTTTTCCGCCCAGTCTTTCTTAACTGGTATATGGACTTCGAAGGTTCTGTCAAAGCTCTCGTCTGTCTTACAATTAGTCATCTTTAACGTAGAGAGTATCTTAAGCGCTGATTCCATGAGTTCGCTTATCGTTGATAAAAATATTGTAGTAGTATTTATACTTTCAAAATGACTGATAAATATATTTTTTTTTTTAATCTGTATTTTTAAGTAATCTGAAGTTTTTACACTCAAAAAAGTATGTTAGTAAAATCAACTGAAAATGTCAGTTAAAATAAGTGCTTTGTAAGTTGTTTTTGGGTCAACTACTTTTTCAGTTAAATCAACTAACAATGTTAGTTATTTTAACTGACAAAAAACAACTGACTTATATAGTAAAAACTACTTACATTTGTAGTTAAAACAACTAAAATGTAGTAAAAATAAAATAATCAATATACACTAGGGTGGGGCGATTAGTAAGGAAGGAAAAAAATCTTAATGGGCGCATCGCGTTTCTGATTCTTGGGATTGTACTGAGCAAAAAAGTCAACTAGACCATACGTCTACGGTGAAAACCGAGCCTCCCGATTTTGACTTGAAGTTTTTTCTCAGACTTTATTTTTTTTTGAAAAATTTGCAAATTTTCTTGGGCTCATATTTCGTAAACTATTTGAAATTTTGACTTATTTTCAAAAGTAAAGTTGTAGCTATTGTCTCGGGCTACAATTTCTCTGAACATATTACTTAGAAAAAACTTCGGTTTCATGGTCAAAAAGTCGAAAATGTAAAAAATTCACCACTTTTTGTAATTTTTTTTTTGATATTTTGGCCTATAACAGCCAAACCCTTGAAATTTTCGATCCAATACTAAGACAAAAATTGTAGCTAAGACAATAGTTAAGAACTCTCTAGTACATCGCAAAAGCATTGGAAGGCTCCTTCAGGCAGTTTTGGCCTTGTGAAAGTGCAAATTTTTTGTGAAAATATTGATAAATTACCATTTTCATTGTTCATAGCGAAAAATAAAAGGTAAACAAAACATTCAGCTTTCCCAGATACCATATAAACAACTAACCCCACCTATAAACGTCAAAAGGAACGGTTCCATAATTAGTCTTTACTTATTATAGTTTTTGAATGTAAGTTTTAGAAATAATTGTTTCGTGTATAAACTGTGCAGTGCTACTAAAAAATTTAAGATATAAAAAATATGGATAATCCAGTGGATTCTGATAATACAGAGAATGTGGAGATGGAGATGCAGCCAGAATCATCAGCGTCATCATCAAATCTAGAACATAAGCCTTCGCATACGATATAGTTTTGTAATTTTTTTATTTAAATAATCTAAACATTTTTCAGGTTATCGAAAATTTTTAACTTATTCCACTTGAACACATTCCTCCAATGAGTACAGATGCTGAAAATCAACTTTCTACGGACGTTAAATATCTATACCAAATTGCCCAAGCCGTTTCAAATGGTAGTTGCTCAATTAATCTTGCAAACATCAAACCTGGAACAGTAGGACATTCGAGATGGATAACAAAAGCTAGTAGATTGCTCCGTGTGTATATTGCGACAGAAAATCCATCACAAAATTTACAAATTTTGGCAAGGTACATCATGAAAGTTTATGTTCCCATGTATTTCAATGTCAAATACTACAATTCGGCTGTATACGGTAGTGCTCTGCTTGGAAAATTTATCCAGTAGACGCAATATTTACCACACAACTTACGTAACATCATAAATCCCGTAATACAGAATAAAGGCTGAGTTAGGCACCCGTAACCGTAAACTAGCGTAGCGTAGCGATCAAAATCAAATAGAAAATCACGTAGACGTGTGCAAAGAAGAATAACTGCTCTCATTTGTTCTCATATAACGAAAAACTCTCTACGCTACGCTAGTTTAAGGTTACGGGTGCCTAACTCAGCCTTAATTCCTATTTCGCACACAGTGAAAATGTTTTGTTGAGCATGTTATACAATGATTGTAAAGAAATTCGTACATTGGCACTCAAAAAAATATTGTATATTCACGACAACGTATGCGATTTAACTGAGCTTCGCTAAGCGCTCAATCGACAAAACCCGTGAAGGTGTAATGGCATCTGTATCTGAAGGCCGAAAGAAAGCGCCTCGTATGGAATCTCGAAAAGATTTGGAAGGCAATCTTTGAATGAAAAATACACTAAATTGGAATTCTTCTTGATTCATACCTTGTCTCTACCAATACAATTACTTTGTACTTTAAATGAATTTTCAAAATAAATATTGAACAAAACAAAGAAAAAACATTATATTTTTGGATAAAAAAAGTGGAAAAAATAAAAAATAGAACATTTTTATGATTTTGCGCTACACAGAAAAAAATATTCAATGGAAAAAAACAATTAAATATTTGCTCAGCTTAAAATTTGCCATTCAATTAAATTTTACTTGAATCAATTAACCATTTGCTCAAATCTGAAAAATTCACAAAAAAATTCATAAACACAAAAAAACTCATCATAATAGGCTTTGAGTAACAATGCGATGAACGCTGTTGCGTTTTTTGTTTTAGTTTTCGTTAGTCGTCAGATAGAAGAGTACTTCCTCGCACACAAGACGAAAAAAACAAAATAATATAAAGCACAAAAAAAAAACAATTTAAACAAAAGACTTGAAAAGACTGACAAAAAACACAACAACTGTAAAATAATGATTAACCATTCACTCAGATCAAGCATTGGATTAATCAAAAATAACACAAAATTATTGATTAACCGCTCACTCAAATCAAGCATTGGTTTAATCAAAAATTACAATTAACAAATTACTCAAATCAAGCATTGTTTTAATCAAGGAACAGTCAATGACTGACCTACAATTTTCGTGCTTGATCCAACAATTTTCCTCATTAGATGACTTTTAATTAAAATAATGCTCAACCTGGTGTATTTCGTGCTTGATCTAACAACTCATTTTTATCTGTGTATGAACAACTGAAAATGGTAATTTATCAATATTTTCACAAGGCAAAACTGCCTTAAGGAGCATTCTAATGCTTTTGCGATGTACTAGAGAGTTCTTAACTATTGTCTTGGCTACAATTTTTGTCTTAGTAATGGATCGAAAATCTTAATAGTTTGGCTGTTATAGGCCAAAATATCAAAAAAAATATTACAAAAAGTGGTGAATTTTCTACATTTTCGACTTTTTGACCATGAAAACGAAGTTTTTTCTAAGTAATATGTTCAGAGAAATTGTAGCCCGAGACAATAGCTACAACTTTACTATTGAAAATAAGTAAAAATTTCAAATAGTTTACGAAATATGAGCCCAAGAATATTTGCAAATTTTTCAAAAAAATAAAGTCTGAGAAAAAACTTCAAGTCAAAATCGGGAGGCTCGATTTTCACCGTAGACGTATGGTCTAGTTGACTTTTTTGCTCAGTACAATCCCAAGAATCAGAAACGCGAAGCGCCCATTAAGATGTTCAAATCGCCCCACCCTAATATACACATATTTTTTTTTTTAAATTTTTAAGAAAAAAATTGAAGACCAAATTTTTTCCAAGAAATATAAAAAAAAAGATTTTTCTTTTTTGGAAAAAAAACTTTGAAAATTTTTCAGAGATAAAAAAAATAAAATTAACTACTTTAAATAACTGCTACTACATCACAGTACTTTGTTAGTTGTTAAAAAAACGACTTAAAATAACTAACAGAAATAGTTGTTTGATATTTTTCACACAAAAACAACTGACTTTGTAGTTGAAAACAACTAACTACTGTAAAATATACAAACAACTAACACGTATTAACTTACATAATTTTCTGAGTGTATAAAAATAACTTTCTTTTAATAAAAAACAGAAACTAAGGTTTAACTAAAATGAAAGAACCGTTTGTAAAAACAAAATAATAAGAAATTATAAAAAAATTAGCTTTCCAAGGTGTTTTTTTTTTTATTTTATTTGAATAGAAATAAATTTATTTTAATTTTTTTTAATACCACTATGTTGTTACAGAATGGATTTTAAAAAACACCATTAGAACTATTTCTAAAAAATCAACTTTCTTTAATTCTGATGAAGTTACTTAGCATCGCATCTAAAAATGTTATTTTAAAGTACATATTTGGGTTGATAAAAAAACAACATCAAAGAGATCAAGCTTTTATTACATTATGAAATCAAGTTTTAACGTAATGAAGAGTAGCAAAAAAAAAAACTACTTCCCTCCTATGACACTCCTGTGAAAAAATCATATAGGATTCAGTAGAATTTGAACAACTTCTTATTCATAATCTCGTACTATCTTCCGCTTTTTTGGATGCGACTTTTTTGCTGGGTTGACCCCCATATTTGTGAATACAATTAAATTGTTCACTGAAAGTGCTCCTTTTGTAAATTTGTAATATCAACTAACGTTTTCAAATATTAATTGTTGAAAAAACAATTGATAAATGAGTTTGTAATAGTTCTCCTAAATTATTATTTGTATTGACAAATGTACAAAATCTTAAATTTTTTTTTCAACAAAGAAATTCAACAAACACAAAACGTAATTTGTTGATCTAACAAAAGAAAAAAAAATAAATTTTGTTTTCAACAAAGAAATTCAACAATAACAATAATAAAAACGTAATTTGTTGATCTAACAAAAGAAAAAAAAAAAAATTTTGTTTTCAACAAAGAAATTCAACAAACACAAACGTCATTTGTTGATAAGGTAAAGGAATTCAACAAACGAATTTGTGATATCAACCAACTGTATTAGTTGTATTGACAAATTAAAACTTTTTTTATAGGAAAAAAAAATTAAAAATAAATTGATTAAAAATCGAGATAAATGTAAGAGAATATTAATATTGAAGTTAAACAAAAGTATTTTGTTAGTCAATATTCTTTTTTATAACACTTTTTTATAACACTTAAGAATGTATTTTACTTTTACCGTTTTTGTCTAATGTTGAAAATTCTTATTTTTTCGTTTGTTTTTTATTTCTTTCTTTTTTATATACACATGTTTTAGTTTCGTTTTAGACAAACATAGCAATAGGTAAAAACTTGGAAAGCAAATTTTGTAAAAAAATTATTCCAAAAATATAAAGGCAAATACAAAACAATAGTTAACAAAACAAAATGTTTATATAAAAAGATTAATTTGTTTTCGAAATACATTTTTTAATAATATTTTCTATGAAATAATTTCAATTGCTGCCGTACCCCTTGCTAGCTCAGATAAAACTAAATTCATAATCGTTTTTATACCCTCCACTCTAGTGAGAGCGGGTATACACTGTCTCAAACAATTGTCCGTACCCCACACAATCAAAAAAATATTTGCTTATATTTCGAAAAATACTTAACCGATTCGCATGAAATATTTTTTTTTAAAAGATCAACAATTGTTTATAATAATTGCATACTAATAATAAAATAAACGTGCTTCATTATTATTTTATACAAAAAAATATAAAAAAAGTCCAAAACATCAACTCAAAAAATTGTCCGTACGGGGAGGAAAAAATAAATTTTATGTTTATAAAATGATATTAATGGGCTAGTATGATATCCTTAACATCGAGTACGATATCCTTTGGCCGAAATTACTTTTCTAAATCTGTTATTTATAGGTAGACCCATCAATTGCCTGGTTTCAGGTCCAATATTCCACCACTCCTCAATGATAACATATTTAAGCAATAGTTGATGGATTATTGTATGCTGCCGGTTTTGTTTTCTCCAAAAAACCCTATAAATGTTCAATGGGGCCTAAATATCGCCTCTCGGACATGTGTGGTACCACTTCTTCCACCTTATAATGCAGTCATTCTCACACAACCAAGGGAGTGGGCTTTGGGCAATTGTCGTGTTAGTATCTAAAGTTGCTTCGAATGTCCCATTTAGTCGCACTAACCTTTTAATTTTCTTTCAAAATGTCTAAATAATTAAATTTCCTCATTTTGGGTACTAAAAAACCAAGATTTCCGACACCTCCAGGCACCATTGCACCCCACATCATCGCAGAGCCTCCACCGTGTTTCACTGTTGCTTTGAAATTCTTTGGCTGCAACATACAAATCGTCTGCCATTCGACCCAAAAGTATTAAAATTACTTTTGTCGTTTTTCAAAAGTAATTTTAATATTTTTGAGTCAGATGGTAGACGATTTTTGTGTCGGGGTGTTCCACTTCGCGTTGCAGCTAAAACATTTCAAAGCAACAGTGAAACACGGTGGTGGCTCTGTGATGGTGTGGGGTGAAGTAGAGCCTGGAGGTGTCGGTAATCTTGGGTTTTTAGTACCCAAAATAAGAAAATTTCATTATTTAGACATTTTAAAAGAAAATTAAAAGGTTAGTGCGACTAAATGGGACATTCGAACCAACTTTGGATACTAACACGACAATTGCCCAAAGCCCACTCCCTTGGTTGTGTGAGAGTGACTGCATTATAAGGTGGAAGAAGTGGTACCACACATGTCCGAGAGGCGATATTTAGGCCCCATAGAACATTTATAGGGTTTTTTGGAGAAAACAAAACCGGCAGCATACAATAACCCATCAACTATTGCTTAAATATGTTATCATTGAGGAGTGGTGGAATATTGAACCTGAAACCAGACAATTGATGGGTCTACCTATAAATAACCGATTCAGAGAAGTAATTTCGGCCAAAGGATATCGTACTCGATGTTATGGATATCATACTGGCCCATTAATATCATTTTATAAACATAAAATAAATTTTTTCCTACCCGTACGGACAATTTTTTGAGTTGATTTTTTGGACTTTTTTTATATTTTTTTGTATAAAATAATAATGAAGCACGTTTATATTATTATTAGTGTGCAATTATTATAAACAATTGTTGATCTTTTTAAAAAAAAATATTTCATGCGAATCGGTTAAGTATTTTTCGAAATATAAGCAAATATTTTTTTGATTGTGTGGGGTACGGACAATTGTTTGAGACAGTGTATATAAGTTTGTCATTCCATTTGTAACACATCGAAATATCGAAATATTGGTCTAGGACCCCATAAAGTATATATATTCATGATCCTCGATCGATTTTAAGTCGATCTAGCGATGTCCGTCCGTCCGTCTGTCTGTCCGTCCGTCCGTAGAAAACACGATAACTTTTGAAAGACTACGCAGAGGCTACTGACGTTTGGCATATATATTGGCTATTTACCTGGTCAGGTTGGTATTGCAATCCAGCTAAATCGGTCCAGTGGTTCAAAAGTTATGAGCAAAAGAGTAAATTTCGGCAAGGGTTTTTTCGCGAATTTACGAGATAAAAAACACGATAACTTTCGAAAGACAAAAATGAGACTGCTGAAACGTCGCACGTATCTTTGCCGTTTCCCAGGTCTGTTTGGTATTGAATTTGAGCTCAATCGGTCAAGTGGTTCAAAAGTTATAAGCAAAACCCCTATTTTCAGATTGGGTTCATCTTAAATGTCACGTGGTAAACAAGTTTAAAAAGCATTGGTGGTAACTTAGTAATGCTTTTCAAACTTGTTTAGTTTTAAAGCAATGCTTTTTAAACTAGTTTAGTTTTAAAAGCATTGTTAACTTAAAAATTATACTCGAAAAAAATTTTACACTCAAACAAAATTTTACACTCAAAAAAAAAATTTTTTTTTTTTTTTTTACAAAAATGTCAAAAATGTTTGTGTACATACGTACGTGCATTCACTCAAAAATATTTTAACAGTAAAAAAAAACATTACGCTCGAAAAAAGTTTTACACTCAAAAATTTTTTTTTTTTTTTTTAAATGACATAAAAAGAGTTTTTTACTCAAAATAAAATACTTCTAATCAAAATTGTTAATTTTCTTCACGTAAAAAATGCACTATCCTTATAAAAAAAGGGATTGTGGAGGGTATTCATAGATTCGGCAAAGTCGAATTTAACTTTTCTACTTGTCTTTATTAATTTTGTTTCATACACAATTTTTTTTTTTATCAAAAACTTTTTGTCATTATTTTTTTTTTTTTATTATTAAAAATTTTTTTCATCTTCATTTTCTTCACAATTTTTTTTATTTCGCTCTGAAATTCTTCTAACATAAAAATGTATAGTTTGTTTAACAAATGCACAAAAACCAAGTGAGACTGTTAAATGTGTCTCTTCCGAATCCTTTATACCCTCTTGAATCTAATTTTTTTTTTGCAATAAAACAATACAATTTTAAAATTTTTTATGTGACAGAGGACAGTTGGACTGAAAAAGTTAAATTTTTAAGTAACTCGTTTTAAGTTGGAGTTTTACATAGCTTGGTTTACACCATTTACAGATGTAATTCGTAAAAGATCAATTGTAATTCGAGGATTCTATTTGTAATTCGAAAATTCCATTTGTAATTCGAAGATTCCATTTGTAATTCGAAGATTTTACTTGTAACTCCAAAGATCAATTGGAATTCATAAAAGATAAATTGTAATTCGTAAAAGATCAATTGTAATTCGAAGATTCTACTTGTAATTCGAAGATTTCATTTGTAATTCGAAGATTCCAAAAAAAAATGTTTTTTAAGGCTTACAAAACAATTTTTTGTTGACTTGCTCGTTCGTTTTCAAATTACAATACAAGTATAATCTTCGAATTTCAAATGGAATCTTCGAATTACAAATGGAATCTTCGAATTACAAGGAGAATGTTCGAATTGCAATTGATTTTATTCGAATTACATCTGTAAAAAGTGTAATATTTAAATATTTAAAAAAAAATCGTAAAACGAATTTATTTTTTCGGAAATTTCCAATTTTCAGCTCAAAAAAGGAACCCAAAGACATAGCCCTACATAACCAATTTTTTTGTGCTTTAACATTCACCAAAAAGGCTACTATTCTGTTCCCGAAAATTTTGAAATTCGAAAATACGGAAAAATTGCTCCACCTTAATATACACTCTTATAAAATTTTATAAAAAGAGACAAAATATTTATGTTAAGGCTTTGTTGGAAGATTGTGTGGGTTAATATGTTATAGTGATTTTAGGGCTGCTTCTTCTTTCTCCTTAAACATTAACTAAAAATATTTACTACAATTTGTAGTAAAATAGCAAAAAGCTTTGATTTTAATTCCTTGGCATTATTCACTTTTTATAGTTACATAAATTTGTGTGTGTGTGTGTATTAGACACATATATGGGTGTGTGTGTTACAGTGTTTGAATAAGTAAGTGTAAATAAAAAGCAACCGCTTGAAGCTTGAAAATAATCTTGTAATAAAGTCCCCACCCAGTCGGCACAACCATTAAATGCTTTATTAGCTTAAGGCTGTTAATATTAATAAAACTAAAGGTTAATTTTTGTTGCTTGTTGTAGGTAACTATGCACAGTGGTTTATACCAATAAACCAAATAACGATAAGAGATGGCGAAAATAGTACTACCCATAATAATACCGATTAAATTAAAATTATGATACCATTTTCGAATTTAAGGCGATTTTGCTATCATCTTTCCTGGAAATTTCGATAGCGAAAATGATAACACATTTTCATATCGAAACGATATCGTTATCACCTGGAATAACAATAGTTTTTCGATAAATTCTGGAAAATAGCGATTTTACTTACGTAGTAACTAGAATTATCGATAGTGATTTCATGTTTTTATGAAAAAACGATATAATCAGGAAATGATAAATTTCTGGTCATTTATCTAAAACTTTGTAAATTTACAGATTTTTTTTGTGAAAATTTGTACTCATGAAATGCGTTTAACTAAAATTTTTGTAAATTTACAGTGTTTTTTTTGGTAAAATTCTAGTTTTAAATTTTTTTTTTTTTAGATTTTTCCAATTTGTTTACAGTTTTTAGTACTCTTCGAAAACTCCTTCGTGGTAAATTTTCATATTTTTAAATGACCCGTTCAAAAGATATCGAATTTTTAAGAATTGGTAGTTTGTTCCTTCACTTATAACTTCTTCAATAATGATCCAAATTTCAATTTTTTTTTTTTAAATTTTTGTTTTTTTACGTACTTTTTAATAAAAAATCTCCAAAAATTCTTAAAAGCGCTTTAGTATGCGATTTATAAGTTTTAAAATTTTAATCTCAATTTTGAAAATGTTCGCACTCTTCGATTTGTTTGAAATTTTTTTGTGTAAAATTTCTATCGATTCTTCAAATATTTTGCCCAGGAGGATCGTGGGATACGATTATTACTATTTTTTTAAATTTTTTGAAAAAATTTTATTGTAATTTTCCAATCTTAAAATCATTTCTACTGCTCCAATGCACTGTGGCCGAAATCACTGATCTAGCGGCGATTAAGTCAAAATTAAAAAATTTAGATCGATTAATGTTTTTGCACTGCATCGTTTACCTATACTTTACAGAAAAAATTTACGTTTTTAGTTTTGTTTTGCTTTCAATATTCGCACAGCTGTTGTTGTAGAGTACTTCACCAAGGCATGCTTTCTGAAGCATTCGATGTAGAATCTGGAGTAAGACAAGGCTGTATACTGTCACCACTTTTATTTATTTTGATCCTAGACGAAGTTATGAGAAGTACTGTCCAGGGTAGGAAAGGAATCCAATGGAACCCATTTACACATCTCGAAGACATCGAATATGCTGATGATATATGTCTGATGAGCCAAAAACTTAGCAGTCTTCAGGAGAACCTAACGGAACTTAACGAAAACGCTAAAATTGCAGGACTGGAGATAAACATTAAGAAGACGAAATTTATGTCTGGTGGTTACAGTGCATTACATCAACCAACATTAATAATTGGTAATGAGGAACTCGAAAATGTTCAAATTTTCAACTACCTTGGCAGTACTGTTGGTAATAGGAGTGGAGCTGAAGAAGATGTCACGAACCGGATAAACAAAGCCAAGTCTACGTTTGGTATGTTAAATAACATTTGGCGATCTAGTCAAATATCAAAAAATACAAAACTAAGAATTTTTAACTCAAATGTAAAATCGGTTCTGTACTACGCATGCGAGACCTGGAAAAGTACAAGAAGCATTGACAAACGTTTACAGACATTCACAAATAAATGTCTCAGAAATATCCTGGGTATATGGTGGCCAAATCGTATAAGTAACGCAGACTTGTGGTTACACACAAATCAAAAACCAGTTCCAAATGAAATAAAACGAAGAAAGTGGCGGTGGATTGGACATATACTTCGAAGGCCTACAGAAAACATAGCTCGACAAGCAATAACTTGGAACCCTCAAGGTAGTCGACGCCCTGGTGCACCATCAAAAACCTGGAGAAGAACTATTGATGAAGAGTTGGGTACTGCAAATTACAGTTGGAATGACATATGCCGTGAAGCTAATGATAGAGATAGATACAGAGAAGTTGTTGAGGCCCTATGCTCCAACGGGAGAGAAGGATGACAGAAGAAGAAGATTCGCACAGCTGTAATCTGTCAAATATACATTTTCTGCAGCAAGTGTATTAAAGGATTTTGGGGCCTAATTACTCAGTTAGTTTTTCTCGACACTTTTAAGACAATTGTTTATACATTTTGAGCCAAAAAGTTTTAATTGAAAGTAAAAGGTATGTTTTAACTAAAAAATAAATGTTTGTGACCTGTGTGTATCTAGTTTATTATAAGTGCATTATAGAAGTTCACATTTGTGATATAAACTATTGTTTCATGGACTGCAACTTTTGAAATTCGATGGTATTCGGTCCAATTCCTGTTTTGCTTATTAATTTGGGTTATTTTCGTTATGACGTTTCAGTATGGGGTGCTAGTTCGCGCAAGTTGTTCGGTTTTTAGGGTCCATCTGCTTGTCCAAATAAACAGTATAAACGCGATACAGACCACAATTTTCAACCGATTTGGCTAAAATTTGAAATTTAAGATTTTTTATCGAAAGAACTAAACATATTAAATTTTTGACAAAATCGATCCACGTTATCCCATAGCCCCCATGTTAATTTCCCCTTCCAGTTTTACTAAAAAAGCCCTAACAATGGTATTTTAACAAATATCCTCTTGAAATTCGACTGGTAAATGTTTTTTGTAGCCATAAATAATCACTCTAAATTTTAACGGAATCGGAACATTTCAACTTCTAGTCCTCATACGGACCAGCCTCCCGATATTGACATAAATTCCCAAAATACATAAAAACACTGAAATAAATAAATATGGTTAAAAATTAAATTCTTTATGAGTTTTATAATCACAAATATGCATTGGGCTTTATTATTTTACATTTCCGAATTAAGCGCAGCTAGATTGGATGTTTCGGCCACTGTGCAATGGTGCGTCA
Source organism: Pegoplata infirma (assembly GCA_963921195.1). Classification (NCBI taxonomy): domain Eukaryota; kingdom Metazoa; phylum Arthropoda; class Insecta; order Diptera; family Anthomyiidae; genus Pegoplata; species Pegoplata infirma. The sequence goes on from CAWUER010000154.1 coordinate 37,147, forward strand.
TAGAGGGGTCATTACCAAAACCGAACCCCATTAATTTTTACGTCTTAACATTTCTTTGAAACAAACTAATACCCTATCTCCAATTTCTAAGGGGGCTCCCACACAAAACGACATTTTTTAAAAATTTGCTTCAACCCCTCTAACTGCCCTAATAGTGCCCTTAGAGCAACCAAATGTATGACCGATCCACAATATTTTTTTAGTTCAAACATTTCTCTGAACACACCTACCCTCTATCTCTAATTGTTAAGGCGGTCCCCATACATTTTTTTAATTTTTTGTAAATTTGTTTTATTTAATTAGCTTCTACCGGTCCAATGGTGCGTCCGAGAGGGGTCAATGTTGAGACCGACCCCCATTTATTTTTATACTACAACATTTTTTTAAAACATACCTACGCCCTATCTCCACTCCCAAAGTAGGCTTCCATTCAAAATTACATTTTTATAAAATTTGCTCCAAATGTTATTTGTATGGGAGCCTACTTAGGGAGTGGAGATAGGGCGTAGGTATGTTTTAAAAAAATGTTGTAGTATAAAAATAAATGGGGGTCGGTCTCAACATTCCCCTCTCGGACGCACCATTGGACCGGTAGAAGCTGATTAAATAAAACAAATTTACAAAAAATAAAAAAAATTGCATGGGGACCGCCTTAACAATTAGAGATAGAGGGTAGGTGTGTTCAGAGAAATGTTTGAACTAAAAAAATATTGTGGATCGGTCATACATTTGGTTGCTCTAAGGGCACTATTAGGGCAGTTAGAAGGGTTGGAGCAAATTTTAAAAAATGTCGTTTTGTGTGGGAACCCACTTAGAAATTGGAGATAGGGTATAAGTTTGTTCCGAAGAAATGTTAAGACGTTAAAATTAATGGAGTTCGGTCTTGGTAATGACCCCTCTGTGACGCACCATTGGAGCAGTAGAAGTGATTTTAAGATCAGAAAATTACAATAAATTTTTTCAAAAAATTTAAAAAAATAGTAATAATCGTTATCCCACGATCCTCCTGGGCAAAAAAATTGTAGAAAGTTTTACACAAAAAAATTAAAAAATAATCGAACAGTACAAACACTTTTAAAAATGAGAATTAAATTTAAAAACTTAAAAATCGCACAGTAGAGCGCTTTTAAGAATTTTTTGGGAGTTTTTTTTTTTAAAGTACGTAAAAAAAAAATTGAAAAAAAAAAAAAAAATGAAATTTGGACCATTATTGAAGAAGTTATGAGTAAAAGAAGTTTGAGTAAAGCAACAAACTACCAATTTTTAAAAATTCGATATCTTTTGAACGGGTCATCAAAAAAAACTGAAAATTTACCACGAAGAAGTTTTCGAAGGGTACTAAAAACTGTAAGCAAATTGGGAAAATCTAAAAAAAAAATTTTTTCAAAGTGTCCGTTTTGACATGGAATGCCCCCTATGCAATTTAACAAAACGATTATTTTGAGTGTAAAATAGTTTTATTTATAGTAAAATGTGCGTGCATTACATTTATGAGTGTGTTTGTTTATGTAGTTGTGTAAATATTTTGTAAACTGGTATGCATATGAAAGTAGTACCTGCGTTATTCTGTTGCTAAAATAATTTAAAACTTTTGGTTGTTTAAATATCGTACACTCATAAAGTATATACGTAAGTACTTTGCTATATTTGAGATGTTTGAACAATTCTGAAATACACTTTTTTACATAATTTCTTTCTGTGGAAAAATTGTTTAACTCGAAGTAGTGTTTTTCTTACAATTAGTCTAAGTAATTTTTTACATGGTAAATTTCTAAAAATCTGACACATTTTTCTATTGAAAAATTTTAATATTCTGACTTTCTGAAAATTCTTCATTATTATTTACAGCTGTGCATGTAAAAGCGTAATTATTTAATATGCGAAGTGTGTATGTGTGTTACATTAATATTTTTTCTAAGGTGTTGAAGTTTTGATAATGTTTACATAAAAATTTTGTATATTAATTACACATACGCATACGACATGTGTTTGTGTTAGTTTTTCTTTGTTTATACTGATTGTATCAGTTTGCATACAAATGACAAACAAAACAAAGCTAAAAATATGTTGTCTATAGAATAACAAAATAATATTATTTTATTTATTTATTTTGTTGAAAATTAATGAAAAGTCACAGAATTTTAATTAAAAATAAATTTATCATTCAAAGTAAGAGAAGAGGAATTTGTAATTAAGGCATGGTTCATGTAAAATTTGTATTGAGAAATGTTTAAAAAGGAAGTCTTTATTGAAAATACAATTTTATGATTTTTTCATTAATTGTTATACGTTTATTGGGATTATCATTACACTAAAAAAAAAAAATCTTGTTAAAAAATAATTGTTTGCTACCTCCTATTTTACGAGAGTTAATAGTAAAAATTACAATTTTATTGTAAAATTACAAACAAATGTAAATTTATAACTTTTTGACACGATAAAAATTACTAGTTTTCTAGTAAAAATTTCGAGCATTTTTGTAAGTTTACAAGTTTTTTACCAATAAAATTGTACATTTACAACTTTTTCGATGCGATAATTCTTACTAGAAATTCTAGTGACTTACCTTGATTGTACATTTACGAAAAAAATTGTAAAACAACAAAGAAAAATTAAAATTTCAATTGAAAATTTTTTGTTAAAAAACAAGAAAAACTGTCAAATATTAGTACAATGGGACTACGGGATTATTTTTTTAGTAATTTGATTATTATTTTTATAGTTTTTTTTATATTTTTTGACTTGAAGTATATCGTTTAGGTCAATCCTACATCACATATTCCGTGACTGGTAATAACGGGATATTTCACTATAATAATTTAAAATTACGCCCCACCCGAGTAAAAAAGCTTATATATAATTATATATAATTTGATAAAATTTTATAAAATTATATCAAATTATATATAATTATATATAATTTTTTTGTTACTGAAATATCATTATATATAATTATATATAATTTTATCTGCTTTATATAATTATATGTAATTTTATATAATTTTTTTTTTTTGACGCGAGACAAAGAAATATAAACTGATGTTCATGTATATGGAATATTTTTTCATCTCATTTATGTATAAATAATATGATATTAGATTCGCACTGCAAATTAAAAAATGCACTGCTTTTCATAAAAAATCTTTATTTTTACTTTTTTAAATATTTAAATACCCGAGTAAAAAAAAATTGTATGGTAAAACATGTTATCTTATAAAATTATATATAATTTATTGGATCTGATTTTGCTAAATTTCATCCGAAAATTGGCCGCGCCAAAGTTATCTCCTAACATCTTATAATATATGAAGTTACAGTTTAATATTTGATTGTATGTGATTTCATCCGAAAATTGGCCGCGCCAAAGTTATCCCAAATTATCTATTATCATGATTTTGTATTAAATATGATATGATATGATGTAATTTCATCCGGAAATTGGCCGCGCCAAAGTTATCCCAAATTATCTATTATCATGATTTTGTATTAAATATGATATGATATGATGTAATTTCATCCGAAATTTGGCCGCGCCAAAGTTATCTTATAATATCTGATATCTTAATTTTATAAAAAAATTATTGGATACATTTTTATCCAAAAAATGTTTCTGTTTTTAGATTTATTTTAGATATAATAATGTCAAACTGAAAATAAATAAAAAAAAAAAACTTCGAACGGACGGGGATTAGAACCACAAGTCTTCCGTTTTGTAATCGCAATCTCTACCCTCTAGACCAGCGGACGTTGTTAGCAAATAACAACTTAAAAAGACTTAGTTTTAAATAAATTGATCGTATCTAATTATATCAAATTGATCTAACATATAGTAATATATGATAACATCTAATTAAATATGTTATTCACTTGTACACAATTTTCAAAAAGACTTCGAAAAAAAATTGGAATGACGTACAGCGCTATTAGAGGCTTCCATGGTAAGCTTAAACAATAATTTTAATGTAACGGTATGCCATATTTCCAAGTCATAGGCTTCCAAAGTGAAATAAGACTTTGGCTTGAAAGTTTGAAATTTTTCATGGAATCAGGAAATCAGAATTAGATTTGAGATCGGGTTCCAAAAATCATTGATAATTTAATAATTTTAACCAAATATAGCTATTATTAACTATATAAATGCAATATAAATTTTTAAAAATGATTGCAAAAATTCAAAAAGTAAAATTTTTTAAGTTCTAAAAAAACAAATGCAATAAAAATGTGTTTTCTATTTAAAAAAAAAAAATAAAAAAATATATTTTTTTCTGGAATCGAACTCGGGTTCCCAAAAATGATAGATAATTTTATAATAAATTAAATATAGTTATATATAACTATATAAAAGCAATATAATTTTTTAAAAGTGATTGCAAAAATTCAAAAAAGAAAAATTTTTAGTTCTAAAAAAAATAAATGCAATAAAAAAGTGTTTTTTATTTAAAAAAAAATAAAAAATATATATATTTTTTTCTGGAATCGAACTCGGGTTCCCAAAAATTATAGATAATTTTATAATAAATCAAATATAGTTATATATAACTATATAAAAGAAAAATAATTTTTTAAAAATGATTGCAAAAATTCCAAAAATGAAAATTTTTTAGTTCTAAAAAAATTAAACCCAATAAAAAAGTGTTTTCTATTTAAAAAAAAAAATAAAAAAAACTTTTTTGTTCTCGACTGGGCCGGGAATCGAACTCGGGTTTCCAAAAATCATATGTAATCTTATATGATACAATAAAAATTTTTGTATAACCATATATGTTCACACACAAAAACAAATTTTGAAATACTGGCATATATAATTATATATGGCTAGTGGTTTGGTCAAAAAAATATTTTTTTTATACATGATTATATCAAAATATATATTCCATTACATATGCGACCATTTATAAATATATATTGAGTTTTGACGAAATTTGCGTATATATAGTACCATACAAACACAGATATGTTATCGTTTAAGACACATATAATTATATCTATTATTTTTGTTGAAAATTTTTTTAGTATGGAACCATATATAATTTTAAATGGTATTATATTAGTCATATATAATTATACATAAATTGATACTGGATTTTTTGCTTAGTAAAGTCCTATACATAATTAGATATAAAGTCACGTATAATAATGTATGAAATCGGATTAAGTTTTATGTGCAACGTATGATTACATCTACCATTTATATTAATATATTATGAACAATATAATTAGATATGATTTTATATGATATCATTTAAAAAAATTGGAAAATTTCAAAGTGAGATATAATTTTATACTTTGACTCATATAGTTGTATATGGTTTTATGAAAACATATAAAATAATATACATTTATATAAATTCCTTTTTACTCGGGTAACTAAATCGTAAGAATTAGGTTTTAGGCAAATAAAGTTTTCGACTCTAATAACTTGTTTTATACAATTTATGTTTTCTATTTTAAACATTAAATAGTTGTTTGATTCTTCAACTGGTAAAATATGATCAACTTTGGATTCTGTGCTATTATTGATAAAATACTTGCTTTCGTTAATAAAAAATTGCTGAAGTAAAATAAAACAATCACCATTTACTATGAAAAACAGTCTAATAGATCCATAGTAAGTTGATCCATCTGCATTAATCATTACTGTGAAGCTGTTGGTTTTTATTTTTTTATATAGAGTAGACGTGTAAAGTACATTGTGGATTTCTGCTCTTGAAAAAATGGTTATCTGCCCAATATCGATATTTTCTGATGATAAAAAAGAAATTTCATCATTGTTGAAAATGTAGTCTATGTTTTTACCCAGGAGCACAAAAGGTTTCTTTACGATCACTTCTGACTTGTTGTTTAATAAATGTTTTAATGTAATGGCGGCTTCTATGATTTGTAAATTGTTTATTAGTTCTTGACCCAAGTTATTGTTACCATGTACATTTCTAGCCAGTAAACCATTTTTATCTTCAAACATGAAAGCTGAAGTGGCCCATAATGGACCCCAGCGTTGCACACTTAAAGTCAAATGTAAGAGTTGATGGACGTTGTATGTAAACTCCTCCTCTCCATAAAGATCTTCAATTTTTGAAACGAATACTTTAAGAAGTTGTTCTGCTACTTTTAAATCAGATATAACATTAATTTCTTCTTTCAACATTTTGTAAATTGATGTTACTAACAACATCCAGTGGTCAAAGTAAGGTTTTGGCAAATATTTACTCAAAGCTGGTAGAGAATAGTAAAGCAAAAAGTTATAGAATTCGGTAGCTTTGAAACTAAGAAAATTTTCCAGCGACCGTGGAAGGCGACCAAACGTTTGGGGTGGTTTTAATAGAACTTCATCTATTTTATTAATATATTTTTTAATCTTCCTGGGTCCATTTTTTTTGAGCCAAATATTTATGAACTGTTTTACCACACCGAGAAGTACCGAATGCATGAATTCAGGAAGAACACAAGTTGAAATATCAATTTTTGGTATGAGTGAAACTATAGTGTATCCTTTTACACCTTTCATTACCTGTTCATCACATGATTCGGCCTGCAATGACATTGATGTATTATTTCTCAGCGGCAACATACTTTCATAAGCGTAGACTCTGATTATTTTTTTACCCTCAGCTCTTACGCACCTTTTTGTTTGTATCTCACATACATTACATCCAAACTTCCCGTTAAAATTCAGTATATTCTGAATTAAAGCACGAGCAGGTGCGTCAGCTATAAACAAGGGTGCCGTTATTTTTGATTTATGCTTGAAACCTGAAGTCGGATCAATCCAATCAACACCATCTTCAAAGCACTCACGAATCTTGGTACAAAATGGCTGGAGAAATAAATTCATTGAAGGTTTTATTTTACTGCTACACCAAAGACCAAAAGTAACTATGTTTTTGTAACGTATGTTAGGAGGTAACTCCGCAATCGCAAACATCAACGGCCAGCAATGCGATGTAGAACTATTTACTAATGATAAACCATCAGTATATAACATTAGTGTTAAATCAAATTTTTGGCGATCGTTTCGACTATTCACACGCTTATATTCGGTACCGCTTGTTATATCTTTTATAAATTCATCACTATCAGAGATACTTTTTAGCTTTGCTGATAAATGCTTTAATTCAAATAGTTGTTTGATCTGTTGTTTCAAGTCGAGCTCAAAAAAAAATAAAATTTCTGTTCCACCACATTCAAAACAAGTTTGGGCGTTTGTTGATAAGTATACTAAGCAGTTTTCACAAAACAAGTGTTTAATTATAGGAATAAGTGGAACTTGGGATTTTACGTATTGAAAAAACTTATACGGAGTTTTTGGGAGTAAATTTCCTTCAGGTAGCATACCATGCATCAACTCCAAATGTTGTTTTAAGTAAACTTTTGAAAGTTTCTGATCCATCCATAGGTCCATAATTTTTACTACAGCCTCATTCACTGACATTTTACAGTTTTCATATAAATAACTTACTTCAGTACGTTTATTTTGACCTTCAATAATATCCACTTCAGCTTCTTCTCCATCTGATAAAACGCTCACATAATCTCGAGTTTCCTGTTCTTCCTCATTTATACTGCCATGGTTATACTCCAGATCGGATGAGTTATTTAAATAATTTTCTAATTCTTGGCCATTATATGAATCGCTATCATAATCTCCAACTTGTTGTTGTTCGATATATGATGAACCACTTACGTAACTCACAGTTTCCTCATTTTCATTATATTCGGCATTTGAAGAATCACTTACATAATCTTCAGTTTCATTGACATCTGATAAACCACTTCCAGCTTCTTCATTTTCGTTCTCGTAGGTTTGATTTTGATACACATCATTGGTACCACTAAAACTATTAAAACGTCTTAATGTCGATTCTGGTATCTTCAGAGAAACAAAAAAGTTTTATGATATATTTGTATGTATATGTTTATATTAAAAATGTATCTTACAGAAAAGAGCGAATCTGCCACCCAACTTTTATACTTTCTACTACATGTTGGCTTCTCTTCTTCAACTGTATTACCTTCTGTAGATTGATGTTCAGGAATTGTTTGGTCTTCTGTAGGTTGATGTTCAGTAAAAATATTATCTTCAGGATATCGCCTTTGCCATCTTTGCATAAAACTTGTTGGAATCTAAATTTTAAATTTTAGTGCTAATGTTTTTACTTAAAAGAACCACACTCTTACCGATTCGGAGGAATTAAATTTCCAGGATTTGTATCTTTTACTTGGGGTAGACATTTGAAGTACTTTGAGACGTTAAATTGTTTTTTAAATTTTTTAAAAGTCACTTATAACTGAAAATTATTTTCAACAGTAAATCCCTTATGAGTTGGCATTTTTATTACAACCATATCAGAATAATCTCTTATATATTTATATAAAATATCGTAATAAATGCGTTATTTGAGCTCGAGGCCAATATTGAAATAAATTTTCCTTTATTAACTATTATTTAATGAAAATTTAATGAAAATAATATTAAAATGGCGCACAAAACAGAACAAACTCTCGGAAAAATTTTCAGTAAAACAAAGGACAAAATTCCTAATATGGAAAAAGCAAATGTGGTATACCAGATTCCCTGCATCGGAAACGAAACTGAAATATGTAAGCAAGTGTATGTTGGAACAACTAAGAATAAACTAAAAACGAGAATTGCAGGACACAAATCCGATCAAAAACATCGTTTGAATAATTCTATTCATAAAACAGCATTGACAACCCACTGTGTTGAAAATAAACACTTCCCAGATTTTGACAATGTACGAGTATTAGAGAGCGAGAATAATTATAAACGTCGTTACATGTTAAAAATGCTCCACATCATAAATACACCAACAAAAATGAACTTTAAAATGGATGTAGAGAACTGTTCTCAAAACTACAAACATTTAATTAACAAGGGGAAGAGTGTGTGCAATTTTTAGTTTTAAGTTTCAGTGCAATAACAGACGATGAAATAGAAGCAGCAGTATTTTTTAAGTCGGTATTAAATATAAATTCTTTTTTGTAAGTTTTCGTATTAATGTTTACTTGTATTTTATTGTTGTTTGTATTCTATTGTTTCTTGTGTTTTTTCTAAAATTGTACTTATATTCACACAGTAAAAAGTCTTGTATAAAATTGTTCTTATATTTATATTATAGATAAGCCCAGATGATGACACTCAAAGAGTGTCGAAATATCGGCAGTTAATAAAGGAAAATTTATTTCAATATTGGGCTCGAGCTCAAATAACGCATTTATTATTTATAAATAAAAAGGTCGAATAAAAACAACTTTAATTATTATAAAATATCGTTTTAAAATGGTCTTGAACATATTTATACATATATTTTGATGGCAGTGATCAATTAGAGTATGAACATAAAAAAAAATAATAAGAACAAAAGACGTCCTAATTTAGTGTATTTACTGTAACTATCAATGCACATAGGGGCGTAGAATAGAAATCTCAACTCATTTCTAAAATCAAACATTAAAAACTAATTTTACAAAAGAGAGATTTTCAGCGCTTTTTTTTTGTAATTTAGCGGGAAAATTTTAAATTTTCCCCGCTAAATTAATTTTTGGCGGTTTGTAGCGCTTTTTTCGTGGAATTTAGAGGTTTTTGGTTAAAAATAGTTGGCAACAGTGCTCTTAAGTCGTAGTAAGTGTTGCCATGTTAGCTTTAGACTAGCAAAAAAACCGCTCAGATTTCTCGTAAAATCGCTAAGTTTTCCCTATTTTTGTCATAAAACTCTACTGTCGAGTCTGTATATAGTCTGTGGTCACAGACTCGACAGTAGAGTTTTATAAGAAAAAATGGGGAAAAACTAAACGATTTTAGGAGAAAACACAGCGGTTTTTAGCCCGTTTTACGCTAACATGGCAACACTTTCTACGACTTAGGAGTGAGTGAAACAACAAAAACCGATCTGGCATCCATTTTTCTTATGGCGCGTTACATCAGTTTTCTCTTTCTAACCTAATTCGTAGAATAATTTGAAAATATTAACCATATAGTTAAAAAATACTTTTTTGACACCTGTCATATTTGTCGAGTCTGTATTAGTCTGTGCTGTGGTAGGTTAGGTTAGGTTGTAAGTGGCTGCTGACGTTTTACGTCAACACACGTAGACTCTGAGGTCCATTGTGATACCACGGGATCGTAATAGGTTTCCCTACTAGTCCCTGTCGTTAAACCAGTTTGAGCTTCTTATGAAACTCCTTAGATGTTGAATTTTGACATCCGACAAATCAGAAAGATCGTACAGCTCCCTAGATCCCAGTGAAGCAAGTCGTTGACCAGAAAGTGCCGGGCAATGGCAAATAAAGTGTTCGATAGTTTCCAACTCCTCTTCATCCATGCAACTTCGGCAAAAGTCATTCGACGGCACATTTAACCGCTCTGCGTGCTTCCCTATAAGACAGTGTCCGGTAATTATAGAAACCACCGTCGAAATCTCTCCTCTTGGAAGCGATATCAGCTCACTTGTGCGCCCCTGATTAAGAGAAGGCCAAATCAGTCGTGTTGTCTCACACGTCCATCCATTTGCCCATCTTTGATTAGTCTCCGTCGCTGAACAAAGCCGTAGGTTTTGCTTGCAAGTTTCTAGAGGCATACCAACACATTCCAATTCTGTTGGAACCTGTAAGGTAGTTCCTAGTCTTGCAAGCTCATCGGCTTTGCAATTCCCTGGAATGTCTCTGTGCCCTGGGACCCATATGAGTCGTATGTTAAACTGCTTGGCCATCTCATTTAAAGACGTGCGGCAGTTAAGGGCAGATCTTGTTTTCAGAAACATTGAATCCAGGGACTTGACCGCGGCTTGACTGTCAGTATAGATGTTGCCTGCGGTTGTAGACAAGACATTGCAGCTCAACCAGTCAGCCACTTCCTTTATTGCCAGCATCTCTGCCTGGTAAACACTGCAATGATCTGGCAATCTACGAGCCAGGCTCAATCCAAGCTCTTCCGAATAGACCCCAAAGCCCACTTGTTCGTGCAGCCTCGATCCATCTGTGTAAAAATTTATGGTAGCTCCTCTTCCCGGAGTATCCCCCATCCAAGACTCCCTGGATGGTATCATAGTGGTAAAGTGGCGCTCAAAAAGGCTCAAAGAGGGAGCACAATCCACATTTTGTGGTATTGTTATCTTTTTCAAGATCGCGCTATGGCCACAATCGCTGCTCCTCCATTGCAGCGTGCTATTAAGTCGAATTGCCGACGCAGCTGCATACTGCCTACCCAATATGTCCAAGGGTATCAGATGAAGGAGGATTTCTAATGCAGCCGTAGGTGTAGTACGAAGAGCACCAGTGATGCACATTGACGCCATTCTCTGTACCTTCGTGATAAAGACACAGTTCGCTTTTGTTTCTAAAGCAGGCCACCAGACAATGATTCCATACAGCAAAATTGGACGCACCACTGCTGTATAGATCCAATGAACGACTTGAGGGCTAAAACCCCATCGTTTTCCAATGGCCCTTTTACAGGAATACAAAGCAATCGTTGCTTTTCTCACCCGTTCCTCAATATTACGCCTGAAATTCAGCTTCCTATCTAGAAATACTCCAAGATACTTGGCTCCATCTGAGAAGGTGATTTCAGTACCGTCCAGAGAAATAGGATCGAAAGCAGGAATCTTAATTTTCCTTGTAAATAAAACAAGCTCTGTTTTACTAGGATTAACTCCTAGACCACAGTCTCTTGCCCATTTAGACAGATCTTTCAGAGAACCCTGAAGAATGTCCCGCAATGTTGGCAGATGCTTCCCCTTTACCGCTATCGCGACATCGTCAGCATATGCGACAACATGACAACCACGTGCTTCTAGAGATAGTAGCATTGAATTCAGTGCCAGGTTCCAAAGAAGCGGCGAAAGAACACCTCCTTGTGGTGTGCCCCTATTGACAAATCGAGATATGACGGACGCTCCCAATTCAGACGTTATACGTCTGTTGGCAAGTAGGTTTTCCACCATTAAAACGATTTCACGCTTTACTCCCAGACCAGACAATGCCAATATTATCGATTCTGGGATGACATTATTAAAAGCCCCCTCAATATCAAGAAAGGCCACCATAGTGTACTCCTTTACCGAAAGCGATCTCTCGATGGTACCAACGAGCTCATGAAGAGCTGTTTCCGTTGATCGTCCCTTGCTGTATGCATGTTGCTTTGTCGAAAGCAACCTCGGGTCAATCACTCTACGCAAATATGAGTCTATCATTCGTTCCATTGTCTTTAACAAAAAAGAAGACAGACTAATTGGTCTGAAATCCTTCGGAGCTGTGTGGGAACTTTTCCCAGCCTTCGGGATAAATACGACTCTGGTATCCCTCCATTTTAAAGGAATATACGACCAGTTGATGCATGCTGTGTATAGGTTATACAGCAACGGGGCTATATAGTCCGACACTTGCTGCAACTCAGCCGGGATTATACCATCAGGTCCCGGGGATTTATAGGGCCTGAAGCTTTTTATCGCCCAGATTAATGTTGGCATATTTATTATTTCCGAAGCAATTTCAGATGCTTGGGCGTCAGAACGTTCCAAAGCTTGAAACGGCGTCATGGAATTGCCCGGAAAATGCGTGTTTAAAAGGAGATCCAGCGACTCTCCACTGGAGGAAGACCACACCCCATTAGGATCTTTCAGGTATCCCAGGGTGCAAGGAGAAGAAGCCAGAACCTTGCGCAGCCTGGATGCCTCAGAAACGTCTTCTATGTTTCCACAGAAGTTTTTCCAAGAATCACATTTTGCATTTCTGATTATCTTTTTATAACTCTTAAGTTGCAGCCTGTATGCAGACCAGTCCTCGTCCGCTCTTGAAAATTTAGCCTTATTAAAGAGCTTTCTGCAGGAATCTCTGCTCGCCTGCAACTCATTTGACCACCAAGGTGGCTTTTTTTTCCCTCTAGGCTTTGCAGAAGGGCAAGACGCATCCAGGCACCTATTACAAACATTTGTTATATGGTCAACCAGACAGTCAATTTCCGCCAAACTATGCGGTTCAGATAAGGGTACTTCATCCAAAAGCAAAGAAAAAGTCTCCCTATATTTCACCCAGTTTGTTCTCCTCAGATTTCTAGAGACTGTCTCAACCGGGGCACGCTCCCTGAGTAAAAACTCAATGTAGCGATGATCTGAGAAAGAATGCTCTTCCAAAACTCTCCAGTCATCAATTCTATCAGACAATGTATCTGATACAAGTGTTACGTCAAGAACCTCTTGCCGCATACTTGTAACGAAAGTTGGTTCACCACCCTTGTTACAAATATACAGGTTAGTGCTTAACAAAAACTCCAAAAGTGATTCGCCTCTATCATTTGTGTCTGTACTACCCCATATCGAATGATGTGCATTAGCATCACAACACACTACTAACTGGTGTCCCCTAGATTCAGACTCCCGAATTAGACCGACAACCTTCTCCGGGGGTATTGACCCCGGATTAGGAAAATACGCAGAGGCGAGCCAAATAGACTTCCCATGAAGCTCTAAGCTAGCCGCTGTAACGTCCATATCACTAAAAGTTGATAAAAAGAATATATTTAAGCCATTTTTTGCCAAGATGCAGGCTCTTGGTGAGCCCTCACCTTTGGCAACCACCAACTTAAACCCAGGGGTCTTCAATCCGCAAACCCTGCCACCCCGCACCCAGGGCTCTTGGATAAAAACCAAGTCAACTGCTCCTGTCGTCAGGCGCAGCAAGAGTGCAACTGAGGCTGCCTTACAGTGATGGAGGTTTATTTGTAGGAACCGCAACATCTTGTTTTATTTCCACCATCCTTTCCACCACCGTGTTATTGGCTTCATCCTCCGTGTTATCAAAGAGGTCGCATTCGTCCCCAGATTCGGTTTCGAATAAGCCAGATATATATCCCATCTGTTCTGAATCGGAGGCAGAAGGTAGCGCGCCATAAGAAAAAACATGTCAGATCGGTTTTTATTTTTCACTCACTCCTAATTAGTAGAAAGTGTTGCCATGTTATCGTAAAACTTGCTTAAACCGGCTCTGTTTTCTCTTAAAATCGCTTTGTTTCTCCCCGTTTTTTGTTATCAAACTCTACCACAGACTAATACAGAATCGACAAATAGGGAATTTAAGCTTTGATTCATTCATTCAGAAAATTATGTAAGTTACTACATGTAAGTTGTTTATATATTTTACAGTAGTTAGTTGTTTTCAACTACAAAGTCAGTAGTTTTTGTTTTAAAAATATCAAACAACTATTTCTGTTAGTTATTTTAAATAGTTTTTTTGAACAACTAACAAAAAAGTACTGTGCTGTAGTAACAGTAATTTAAAGTAGTTAATTTTATTTTTTTTATCTCTGAAAAAATTTTTAAGTATTTTTTAAAAAAATAAAAATAAATTTTCGTTATTTTTATTTTTCACAAATTTTTTTTAAAAAAAAAAAAAAAAAAACTTGGAAAAAATTTGGTCTTCAATTTTTTTTTCTGAAAAATTTTTTGAAAAAAAAATTATATTTTGATTATTTTATTTTTACTACATTTTAGTTGTTTTGACTACAAATGTTAGTAGTTTTTACTACATAAGTCAGTTGTTTTTTGTCAGTTAAAATAACTGACATTGTTAGTTGATTTAACTGAAAAAGTAGTTGACCCCAAAACAACTTACAAAGTAGTTATTTTAACTGACATTTTCAGTTGATTTTACTAACATAATTTTTTGAGTGTTATTTTTTATCTGAAAATTAATACTTGAAATTTAATTTTTCGCATCAGTAAATTGTAGATATTTTAATGTTAAATTTTACAATGTTATGGCCCAATGTGCGTTACTTTAAACTTCAACACAAAAAATATTTTTTTTTTTTGAGTGGCAACCTTTGAAATAAATGTCAGAATTTAATTGTAAAATTTTGTATGCAGTTCATTTGAATCTTTGAAAAATATCTTTAAAATTTGTTAATTTTCCATAAAAATAAAATGGCTCCTGGTAAGACAAAATTTCAATTATGTATGTATATTTTAAATAATTATTAAACATTTTTATTCTTATTCCAGAAAAGAAGAACGTTAAAGCTGCAGTCCTGACCAAACAAGTGAAAGAAGTTTTGAATAGACGAAAGAGTTCCTCATCTACTGAAAACGTAAGTTTTGCAAAAACTTGATAATTTCCCTTTTTTAAGCATTTGTTCTTTAATTTAGGATACAAGTCTTGCAGATTTAAGAAGTAAAATAAAGTTTTTGGAAAAAGAAATAAAAGAAATAGAAAAACAAAGTGCTACTCCAGCAATCCAGAAGAAACGAATGGTTGATGTTGAGATGTCAAGGGTTGAAGTTCCCCCTTCAAAGAAAAGAAATGTGCTAAGAATTGAAGATGATGAGATTCCAAGATTACAAGCTCCCCCATTAAAGAAAAGAAAGGTCTTAAGAATTGAAGATGATGAAATCCCAATAGTTGAAGAAGTTGTCCCAATAAATAATCAATGTCATCAATCAATTGAAGAAAATCACAATCAAGACTTACAGCAGATTTCTCAATTCTACGGAAGGGATTATGCTGGAGATTCAGTAAGTAAATTTCATTAGATTTGTTTTATTTCGGTGGTGCTTTTTTTCAAAACAATCGTTTCCAAGTAATACCGTTTTCAGTGACAAAAAAATCACTGCTGACATACTTCTGACCCTCCCTTTATAAAACGCTCTCAAGGACAAGTCACCAGCGACCACCATCATCGGTAGCCACCAACAATGATTTTAGACAGCGCTAATCAACTGCTAACTTCTCCTAGGCGACGTTTGTGAAAATTGTATGAAGATGTCAGCAATTAAATAAAGGGAGGTTTAGAAGTTTTTGTTTTTTTTTTGCCGACAGGGTTTACTTTTATTGCAGTTGTTTAAATAATACCGAAAAGTTTCCAATAACGTTAGTCATTTTCAATACTATAACTTTCTTGTTTTTCTTTTCAGATGTTCGATATTGGTGGCAATGTATTTTGTCGAAAAAAGATTCTAACTAATGCTATTGGATCATCCGACAGAGCGACCCGCTTGGTACGTAAATTATTAGAAGGCGTTTTTACAGAGTACACTCTGTTGAATTCAACACTTACTGGCATGCCGCCACGTGCCCAAGGGAAAGAAAGACAAAACCAACCGGTCATGCAGCTTGATTTCATCGGCAGATCAGCAATAATTGGTAAATAAACTTAATTATTACATATTTGTAAATATAAATATATATGTATGTATATATCAAAATATATCAATTTATTATTTTTTTTAGAGTATGCAATGCAAAAAGCAAAGGAGAACTGTTGGGTAGAACAGCCCTACAAGGTCATCGAGCGAGCAATTTCCCAACGACTGGGCGAAATAAAAAGATCGAAGTAATAAAAAGGTTTATTTAGTGCTATTCTTATATTAATGTTTTATTTTTTTAATTAGATTATTGTCAGCCGTACAAAACCAACAAGAAAACCAATTTCCCAACGTTTGGGTAAAATAAACACACCAAAATAAAAAAAGTGGTTAAGCTATTTTTTTTAAATTGTTTTTTCTTTTATTACATTTTTGTAACAATGAATTGTTAAACTTTAATTTTTTAATTTTAATTGTTTTTGTTTTTATTATTTAATACATTTAATTATATTTCTCATTAATTAATTAATAAATTAATAATAATAATTTTTCGGAATTATTTATTCAACTAAAAAATAAGACAATCTATATTAAATGGGATTAAATTTTAACAAATCGTAGGTAGGTTGCCTTATCTAATTTTATAAAATTATATATTTTTTTATAAAATTATATCAATTTTGATAAAATTAGATAAAAAAATTTTTCGGATATAATTTTATCAAATTATATAAAATTTTATCAATTTATATATAATTTGATATAATTTCATATAATTTTATAAAATTTTATCCACCAATTCCTGGATAGAATTATATATAATTTTATCAAATTATATATAATTTGATAAAAGTGGATTATATCAAATTATATATAATTATATATAAAAATTTTTACTCGGGCAGACACAATTTTTTGTTTGCATATTGAAATAAAAAATTTTATTAAAAATAATTTAAATAAAATTTAAAAATTTTTTTAAAATAATTGCAAATAATTCATTTCATAATAAATACATCATTACAAATATTTAGTTTGTTTCTACGTTTTGAAAATTCTTATGGCTTTGTTCAAAGTCTTTGGCACAAATTAATTTGCGTTTTGGGAAAAATGCTTCAAAATGATTTTAAGATTTTAGTTTTTTGGAAAGTTAGGCTAAATTTCAAAAAAAAAAAATTAAAGTCTTGGACACAAAAATTGTGGGAAATATTTGTTGAATCTGCAAAAGCCAAATTATTGCTAGAGACCTGTCCAACTATAAATTTTTTTCAAAAAATTTATTTAGAAAGTTTTTGTAGTGCTTATGAAGCAAAATGTTTTCAAAAAGCATTAAAAAAAAAATATTATCCCAACATTTTGCTTCATAAGCACCACAAAAAATTTTCAAAATTAATTTTTTAAAAAATTTTAATTGTAGGACAGGTCTCTAGCAATAATTTGGATTTTACAGATTGAAAAATATTTATTAGTCAACGAGTTATAGCCAAAAAAACCATATAAACAATATGCAGATAATCGGCATTTGACTGCAGGTTCAAAAGTTGATTAAAAAAATCGAACTAACATAAACAAACTCCGCGATACGGGTCTTCTAATTTAGCCTCTATTTTCACCCCTCGCTGTCAGAATCGACCTAACTTTTTCTAACCTTAAGTTGTTCCACAGTGTAATAGTAAATGCTTTTTTTAGAGGATAGTACATTTTTTAATGTGTAAAAAATTAACAATTTGGATTAGAAATATTTTATTTCGAGTAAAAAACTCTTTTATTGTCACTTAAAAAAAAAATACTTTTTTTTTTTGAGATTACAATTTTTTTCGATTGTAATGTTTTTTTAATGTAAAAATATCTCTGAGCACGTACGTATGTACACAATAAGTCACATTTAAAAAAAAAAACAATTTTTTTTGATTGTAAAAATTTTTTTGAGTGTAAAATTTTTTTGAGTGTAAAATTTTTTTTTGAGTGTAAAATTGTCTTTCGAATGCTATCGTGATTTTTATCTCGTAAATTCGCGAAAGGCCTTGCCGAAATTTACTATTTGCTCATAATTTTTGAACCACACTTTGGCTGGGTTGCAATACCAACCTGACCATACAGAGAAAAATAAATTTCCAACTGAATTTTTCAGTTGTACCAACTCAAAATTCGGTTGCTGCAAATAAATTTCGCTGTGGCAGACCAATTTTTTAGTTGTTTCAATTTAAAGACTGTTGTATTAACAAAATTAAGTTGTAACTACCGATGTTTAGTTGTTTTAACCTCAATACAAATGCATCAACAGAATTTTTGTTGCAACAACTGAATTTCAGTTGGAAATTAGCAAATTTGTTTTCTGTGTGCAGGTAAATTACCAACATATATGCCAAACTTCAGTAGCCTCTGTAAAGATTTTCAAAAGTTAGCGTGTTTTCTACGTACAGACAGGCAGACGGACGGACGGACATCGCTAGATCGACTTAAAATCGATCGAGGATCATAAATATATATTATTTATTATGGGGTCCTAGACAAATAATTTGATGTGTTACAAACGAAATGACAAACTTATATATACCCTCTATCACTAACAAGAAGAGTCTCCCTGGTGTCACCCTCCGATCTTCATGAAAGTTGGATATGCTGTTCAGAGCGAAAATTAATTCGACACGTATTTTATTTTTTTAGCGACCCAAACTCATTTTTAGGGGGGTCAATTTGTATGGGGGAATTTTACCTTTTTCAGTTTTTACGATTAACGCTTAGTATTTACTCAAAATTATATAAGTAACTCCAACTTAAGTGGTACATTAAACCCACTCCCAAACGCGCCTACACAGCTTCTAAACATGATACCTGACAACCCACCCTCCTTGGCGGAAACTATAGACGCAATCTCGAAGCAAAAAAGAAATAAATCCCCTGGTGAAGATGGTATTCCTGCCGACCTGTTACTCGCAAATCCCCAAAGCTTTGGAGAGCTTCTACATCCTCACATCGTTAACGCATGGATCAGTGAGCGTATTGAACCAATGTGGACAAGAGGAACCATTATTAAAATCCCTAAGAAAAATGATTTAAAAGACTGTGGTAACTGGAGAGGAATTACGATACTTAACACCATTTACAAGATATTGGCTACAATTTTATACACCCGACTTCAACTTGTTGAAAACTCCCTACGTGATGAGCAGGCAGGCTTTCGCCCGCTTAGAAGCTGCGTAGACCAAGCCAATACGCTTCGTATAATAATAGAGCAGTCAATTGAATGGCAATCTCCACTCTATTTGCTGTTTATTGATTTTACAAAAGCTTTTGACACTATTAATAGGACTGCAATTTGGTATGCTCTAAAATGGAAAGGTGTTCCGAACAAAATTATTAGAATAATCAAAAACATGTATGAAAACGCCGAGCTACAAGTTCTTCACAATGGTGCTTTAAGCACTACATTTAACACCAACATCGGCGTCAGGCAGGGATGTCCTTTATCTCCACTACTTTTTGCAGTTGTTTTGGACCACATGATGACAAATCTGTGTCTTAAAAGAAGAGGTATTACCTGGGGACTCTTCAAGCAACTAGAGGATCTAGACTACGCAGATGACATTTGCCTTCTCTCGCATAGGTTATCGGATATGCAAGAGAAAACAGACGAATTGGTCTCATTAGCTAAAAACGTTGGACTTGAGATAAATATTAAAAAAACATTTGCTATGCGGCTGAATAACACCACAAACGAAGCAATAACAATCGACAATAACAAGGTAGATTTCGTTAATAAATTTTGCTACCTTGGCAGTATAATGTCCATTTATGGTGGAATTGATGACGACGTATCCAACAGAATAAATAAAGCTAGCAGTACATTCGGGCGTCTAACTAAAATTTGGCGTTCAACCCAAATAACAAGAAAAACGAAACTACGAATATTTAATGCTTGTGTTAAATCAACCTTGTTATATGGCAGTGAAACGTGGCTGCTGACTGAAAGTATAAAACAGCGACTCCAAGTGTTCATCAACAAACGCTTGAGAATTATTTGTAAAATCTTCTGGCCAAATACTATAAGCAATGATAATTTATGGAATATCACAAATGAGGAGCCCATAGGCAAGCAAATTATGAGGAAAAAATGGAAGTGGATTGGCCACACTATTAGAAAACCCCAAAACTCGATATCAAGAATGGCATTAGACTGGAATCCTCAAGGAACCAGACGCTGTGGACGGCCCGTTACTACCTGGAGAAGAACTCTTATTAAAGATCTGAAATCAATTAATAAAACTTGGGACGAATGTAAAATTTTATGTAATAATAGATTAGAATGGAAATGTATTGTTGAAGCCCTATGTTCCCACGAGGAATAAATAAAGGAAAAAAAAAAAAAAAAAATTTACTCAAAATTAATATAGGCATATTTTGTATCAGATTAAAAGTATTTAAAATAACTATCTCGTGATGCCAATGTGCCAAAAAAGTAAATATTTTTCGACATATATTTCGACACGTTCTTTGCACACGAAGATATGTTTTTAAAGACTTTTCATTTGGTATATAACATGACTAGGTTTCTTCCCAGCAAAAATTGGCATTACTAGTAATGGGTTTTGTAATCCGAAACAGATGTTAATCAGTAGTTACTTATTGAATGAAACACTAATTATTTTAACAAGGGCGTGAGACAAAAATAACTAGTGAAGAGTATGGAGATTAGGGCGGGTCGATTTTTTTTGTCAAAAATCGTATAGCAAAAACATAATCTACAAGAAATTCTAAGAACATTTCCCAAAGAAACCATGTTTCTAAAATCAAACCCTATACCGCGCCTAACGACATGAAGATTTGTCCGTCCGTCCTTTTTTCATAAGCAAAACATAGAAATTGACTCTTTTTTTGTGTTTGTGTTAATTTTTGGGCTTTGGTGTGCTCTGAGGTATACAGTAAAATTTTATTGGCAACATTTTTGTAGAACATTTCATCCCCACCCTCCCCCTCTTTCAAGGTGTTTTTCGCGATTTGTTAGAATAGAGCCAAAAAAATACCCTTATGAGAGGGAGTTAGAGGGTAAGTATGTTTCACAAAAATATTTGCCATAATATTTTCTACAAAGTTGCTGAACATACCCTACACCTCAGATGTAAAGAAAACATAGTTTTATATACCGATATGCTGCAAGAACATATCCAGCGGCAATTAGTAAAACATTGCAATTTTTGGGATTATGACCGACATAATCCCTGAAATGGAGAAATAAATAATTAATAAGATTGATTTGTAATGAAAACGCCACAGACGAAAAATTATAATAAAAAATTTTAACAATACATTGCTGCTTTTATCGTTAATCCATGATAATTTTACTCCATTATTTATTTTATATTGGGCTGCAGTAAATGACCATGTAGCGTGATACTCTGAAAGTAAGTGCAGGGGTTGTGGTTTCGATTCCCACCAAAGCCTTTGTGTGTTAATTACAAGGGAAGCTGGTGCAGCGAATTTTTCTTAGTAAATAAAAGTATGTAATTGAGGATCATACTGATATTTCGTCAAAAAAATATCACATAGATGCTTTTGTGGGATGAAATTGGAGAGTTGCATATCGGAGAGGAAAAAAGCTGTGTTCGATAAAAATTTTTGATAACTGAATATTTTTTTACATTTGATTTATTTTGAGAAAAAAAAAAAAATTTTAATTTTTGTAAAAAAAAAAAATTCAAGTGTAAATTTTTTTGAGTGTAATTTTTTTTGAGTGCAATATTTTTTTTTAGTTTTTTTGAGTGACAAAAACAGTTTCTAAAATATTTTTCTTGCTTACCATTCCTTTTCAAAGCGTGTTCAACGTTTTTTCAACACGGGAGTTCGGGTTAAAATTCATCTGAAATTCCCCATTTTGCTAATAACTTATGAACCACTAGACAGATTTCGCTGAAATTTAGTATTAATCTGACCGGAAGTATAACAAATATATACGCCACGCTTCAGCAGCTTTCCGTATATATTTTATATTCTTCCGCTAACATTTGAAAGTTAGCGTATTTCACACAGACAGAAAGACAGACAGACGGACGGATTTTCATGTCGTTAGGCGCGGTATAGGGTTTGATTTTAGACCAATGGTTTGTTTGGAAAAGTTTCTTAGAATTTCTTGTAGATTTTGTTTTTGCTATACGATTTTTCAGTTTTTTTCGTTCCATACAAATCGACCCGCCCTAATGGAGATAAATAAGTAGTTACTGCCTCGGATTACAAATAAGGAGTAAACACCCATTACCAATAAGAAGTAAAATAATTAGTTAATTAAAACTTTTAAAACTTAACTTGTTTTTACTAAAACTCAAAAATTGCGTAATTTTTATTAAGTTTTTAAGTACTTTTTAAGTTAATTGAATTGTAAAGGTTAAAAACTGCAAGTGCAAGAAGATATTATTACTTAGAGGTGCTTTTATAACATATTACTGAGAAGTAGTTACTTTTTGGCTTTAAATAATGTTAATGGTAATGGGTACTCATTATAAATAATGTACTTGGTAATGATTACTTTTCACAACTCATTACCATGTTTTTGCTGGGTTTGTATAAAAAAGGCGATAAACGCAAAAAAAATTAAAAATTACCGTTTCTTCATCCCTCATTTTCACCCCCTTAATATGAATTTGGGCCGCTAATAAAAAATACATGTCCCTTTGTTTTTCCTGCTCTACAAAATAAAACCAATTTCATAAAAATCTGCGGGCGACACCAGGGAGACCTTCCTTGTAAGTGGAGGGTATAAAAATAGCATACACTCAAAATATTTTGTAGGCAAAAACAAAAGAAAAACACACTTAAAACCAGTGAATAAACAATTGAAAACCATCCCAGTAATTATTCATTTGTTTTAAAAACATCAACATTTATTCTTTAATAATTTATTATTTTAAGCTAATTGGGCCTAACTTAGTAAATGTAAAATAAAACTCAGTTTTATCACATATTTCCCCGACGTTTCGTAACTTTTTTGGTTACTTTTTCAAGGGTCGTCTATTTAAATAAAATAAAAACATAACATTAACACACAATAATTGCACAAATATAAATAATAAAAACTTACAATAATAAGAATTTTAAACTTTATCACATCACAACATTATTAATATAAATCACAGCAAACATAAAAACACAAAATTGTATAATTACAAACATAAAACACAAATTTGTATAATTACATTTAGCTTAAAATTAATATCACAGAATGTTTCTAAACTATTGCAACTCTATAACTAGTACTAATATTTTGGGTGTCCTCTTTGTGGTTCATGGTTGTATTTATATTCTTTTGAATTCGCAAGCTTTCAATTGTGTACCGCTTTTTTTCTACTTTTTCTACATCCAGTATTTTCGTGTTGTTGAAATTTATTTTGTGTCCAGTTGTAATTACATGTTTTGACAACGCTGTGCTTTCCCTCTCTTTTATGATGTCCATTTGATGTTCTCCTAATCTCTTTTCTAATGTTCTTTTTGTTGTCCCTATATAAATAAGATCACAGCTGTTATTTTGATCCCCCTCACACTTGACTTCGTATACAACATTACTTTTTTGTAGCTTTTCTATTGGTGTTTTTGTTTTTGAAAAAATTGTATTTATTGTTGTGTGTGGTTTGTATGCAAAGCTGATGTTTTTTGTTTCCATTGTTGTTCTTATACTTTTATTATCTGTCAAACCCGGGATAAATTGTACACTGTAAAAATTTTTTGTGTCTTTTTCTTTAATGTTTTGATGTTCAAGATTAGAGTTGTGGTTTAATAGTTTTTGTGTATCATTTAAAATAGTATTGATAATTTTCCTTGGGAAACTGTTGTTTATTAATATTTTGGTGATTTTTTGTATATTATTTGTGTGATATTTTTTGTGGCTAATATTGAGTACTCTATAAATAAGGTTTTTTGCAGTGTTTATAATCTGATTTTTCGGCTGAGTTGCGTTATAATTTATTATTCTGCCTGAACACGTTTCTTTGGTGTACCAATCAAAAGAAATATTGTCAGTAGTTCGTCGAAGTTTCATGTCCAAATATGCGATTTCACCTTTTGATTCAATTTCAACAGTAAATTGAATTTTTGGATGTTGAAGGTTTAAAGTTTTTAAGATTTCATCTTTTTCGTCTAATTTGATTACGGCTATAATATCATCTACATATTTCGATATGTATTTTATGTAAATACTTTTATTTTCTAGTTCTGTGAGTGCATCGTCAAGTAGGTTGTCTAAAACAATATCTGCTATAGTTGGGGAGAGTGGGTTTCCCATCGGCATTCCGAAAATCTGGTTATATAATTTATCATCATATATAAAATAGTTGTTGTCTGTCAAACAAAAGTTGAGAATTTTTAAAAAGATGTTTCTCGGTATACTCGTCAGTTCCTTAACTTTGCTCCATTGCCCCATAATATTACGTATTGCTGTGTGAACTGGTATATTCGTGAAGAGAGAAACCACGTCAAATGACACTAATATTTCATCTTCATCAAGTCTCACATTTTTCAAACTATCTTTCACCTGAATTGAGTTTTTTACATTGTATTTTTCGGATATAAGATTTTTCAGTATCTGGCCAACATATTTTGATAATTCGTAATTTTCACTTTACTGTTGGCAAAATTTTCTAAAATAAATAACACTAAACATTAAAAAATTACGATTTTTTCATTCTTTTTTACCAACAAATTCGAAAAAAATAACCTA
Source organism: Pegoplata infirma (assembly GCA_963921195.1). Classification (NCBI taxonomy): domain Eukaryota; kingdom Metazoa; phylum Arthropoda; class Insecta; order Diptera; family Anthomyiidae; genus Pegoplata; species Pegoplata infirma. The sequence continues at coordinate 61,945 of CAWUER010000154.1, forward strand.
CGAAAACGTTAAAAATTAATGATAGTTCTGTTATTTTTACCAACAAATTCCAAAAAAATAACTTACCAAAACATTAAAAATTAATGATTTCGTAGGTTATTTTATACAATTTTCTATTGAAATATTTTTTTAAAATTTTTTAATAAAATTTTGGGGAATCGATCCCGCAATCAACTACATTCTGGCCAGACACTCTACCCATCGTGCCAAAGCCACTTGATACAAATATGTTTTTATATTTCTATAAATAATTTTTTGAATTTTTTTTCTACAAACAAATAACTGACTTGTGTAGGTAAAAACTAATGATATATCATTAAAAAATACCAACAATTTAAAAAAAAATTACTTACACAAATCATTAAAAATTTAAAGAATAATCAGTAGTTTTTACTTACAGAACAAAAATAAATGACTTTATAAATTAAATGTTAGTGAAAGTCTTTATTTTTTAGTGTGTTATTTTTGAAACAAAGGACTGATGTAGTCATTAATAAAAACTGAACATCAAACAAATGTTTTTTCTTTTAAAAACGACTAAACGGAAAACTTTTTAAATAAACTACAAACAGTTAATGACATAATTTTTTGAGTGTACCTTTTTTTATCACACGAGTTTTTTTAAAATCTTCCATTTTTTTAAAAGTCAATTTATCAAAAATCCGGCCACTTCTTAAAAATCAGCTCCAAATCAGTTATCTAAACAGAATTAAACAAGTTTTAGGTAAGTGCAAAAATAAATGTATCGTGACCAGAGACGAAATATAACAGTTAAATGTGTCTTTTTGTTTTAAAAAAATCATGAAACGAATGTTGTCCAAACTTAGTATTTTATATATGAAAAGACTTCTAGAGATGTCCCGTGTTAAAATTTGCAATAACATTTATTTTTTTGATTTTTTCAATAACAGTAAAAAATTACAGTTATTAAAAACTTTTTGTTCAAACAATCTAAAATAACTTTTATTTTATATTTATTTGAGTAAATAACTGTTATAACAGTTATTTAAAAAAAAAATCAATCAAAGTTTATAACTTTAAATCACTGATTGAAGTATTAGATATCAATAGGATTCTTCTGCATGTGTTTATTGTTGTTTTTTTTTAATGACTCGAGTTTTTTAAGGCTCAAAGAGTTTTTAATAACAGTTATAAAAAATAAAAGTTTTTTATTTCTATTATTTTGAACAGATATTTATATAAATAATTTCAAACGGTTATTTTGAATTTTTATTTGAAAAATTTTTTTGAACAGTTAAATTTAATTTTTTCAATAAATCTCATAACTGTTATGGTTTCTGATCGTGACGTAAGAGTGATATGGAAAATAAAATTCGACATTCAAACTGTATAGCCAATTTTCTCGAAAACCATAAAAACCTGCTCTTTGAAAATTTGATATGATGTAGAGAATAAAATTAACTTTAATTTAAAATTATAAACGGCGTATTTTTTGCTATATCGATTTGTATTTTTCATTTGAAAAATTCAGACATAGTTCTGTATTTTTTTCCAAAAACAAATAATGCCAATCGATAGCCTATACAAAACACTATAAAATAAATGTGTTTCGAAAATTTCAGAATCGTTTAGTTACTATAGAAAAAATTAAATATAAAGCGACATCATACAAAAATTACTCAATTTTAGCATGTTTGACCACGCCTATCTCGCCCATTTTTTCGAAAAACGAAAACTTTTGTTCCACGATTTGTTACTCCATATAGGGCAGTAAGCTCCCAAAGTTTGACTTTGATCCAAAAACATTTTTTTTTCGTGGTACACTCAAAAAATTATGTAGGTAAATTCCAGTGAATATTCACTTAAAACAAATGAAGTTTTGTTTAAAAAACATTCCACTGTTTTTTCATTTAAAATAAAAACACATTACAGTCAATTTTAAATGTTAATTTTATGACTAAGCAAAACATTAAAAAACTAGTGAATATTCACTTATTTTGTATTGAAAAACAGTAAAACTATAGAAGAAATTTTTTACTGCCGAAAATGAATGTAACAGAAAATTCGTTTTTAAGACAGTAAATTATATTTTTTAAACTACAGAAATAGTAAAAAAATTAAATCCTTTATAAAATAAGTGATTTTTCTTTTAAAATAACTTTACTGATTACTTTTTAAAATAACCTACAAACAGTTAATGACATAATTTTCATAGTGTATAAAAACCTTCATATTATGCAAATATTTAATACTCATTCGCCATGTTGAAACAAGAAAATACAAGCAAATTACAAAATCATTATGAAATTTAATATTCAAATGCGAAAAAAAAAACAAAAAACATCTCTTTTTTTGTGTGGATAGACAAACATCTAAACTTTAAAAGAAAAAAGTGGCCGGATTTTCGATAAACTGGCATTTTTATAAAATAGAAAATTTTTCGACGGGCTCTGAAAATAATCCCCATTGGGATTATGACCGTTTTTTGAAATAGTCATAGTCCCAACAACTAATAAGGGGCTTATGATTGTAAAGTATTCGGTCATAATTCCCATTTCCGTTATGGGGATAATGTCCGTGGGGACTATGTCATGATGTTACCATTTGAGTTACTGGGAATGTACATAAATACCAAAAATACTTCGTCCTGACAGAATTTGTAGCGTCGTTTGCGTTGTGGCAGTATTTGTCTGCTTGCATGTCTCTGCATGTTTTATTAATCACAAATTTTTTGTATAAAATCTTCTTAGAAATAATAATTTTATATATTTGTAATTGACAACCATGTCTATCAAATTATTTATAGAGAATATAATTAATCTTAATTTAAGAAATTGCATTTTTCTAGAAATGTATGTACTCGAAGGTATCCGTAATAAGTACATATTTAAGTTGTTCTCAAACATAATAACCAAAATTGATTTCATATCTGTGGTAAACACATTTCAAGCAAAATAATTATATTTTAATGTAATGAATAGATTGTTGTGAAACGAAATTACGATCAGTATGGGTAATTTAAATTTCTACAAAACAATCAATAAAATACCATTTAAGGGGGGTTCACATTAAAGAACACTTTACAAATATTTAAGCAGCTATAAAAAAATTAAAATGAGTTATAAGGGTTCAAGTTGAAAAAATGCTGAAGAAAAATTCAATTTCTAAAAATTTTAGACTTTTCTGGTATTTTCCATAGCAGTTTCAAACACCCCAGTTAGAGTTATGATTATGAGAAAACCCCGTTCAAAATCCTTTTATTTATGAGTTAAAGCAAAATTTTAATTTTGTTTAACAATTTTGTGGAATTTGGACAAAAGAACACACAAACGAAATATTATATAAAACAATTACGAATTCTAAATTGTGAACCCCCCTTAAATTTTCTTTTGGCTAGTAAAATGATTACACTTATATAATTTCCAATAAACAGAAATTCAATCAAAGAATTTGGTAAACAACAATTGTTATAATGAAATTTGTAAAGTTGGCAAAATTGTTTGCAGGCTTTTTAGATTATAGCTGGCAATCGAGAAAATACTATTAATGAATTTTTGGTAGTAATAGCAACTATGTATATAAGTAGTAATAGAAATAATAATATAAACACTTAAGAAATAATATACAAGTAATAAACACTAATATTAATATTATTACTTTGTAAGAATTTGCAATGGTAGAACAACTGCTTCATACATACCCAGGCAGAAAAATATAATCGGGCCAGTATTGTCAAAGTTCCTTGCACGGTAGTACAAGTACTATTATGTTTCTTATATAAGTAATTCGTAAGTACGAGATTTATGACAGCGTTGCAATAAAGTACCGTGTTCTTTAAGCTCTAGCAAAGTACCTGGAAAACCAAAATATCGAGGGCCTATATTCAAAACCCTCTATCTAAAAAAACACAACTTTTCAGGAGAGCCAAAAAACTGTTTATTTCGCGTATTGTTAGAGTAATTAAAATTCGATATTCTACAATATTTTTTTAAATCAACTACTGAATCTCACATATGATTCGTTTTTAAAATTTTGCACTATTGGGGATTTTAGAGGATAGATAGAGGGTTTTGTTTCTCAAAAATATTAAGTACATGAATGAAAATGACCAGATAGAGGGTTTTGCATTTTAATAAAAATGAATTATTATGATTTCATTTCCGACATCGGTAAATTTTTAACGTAATTTATTAACGATAACGGCTTATAAATAATTCCGAAATCGCGGTTTTGGTCCACAGGTGCTGATTTTTAAGACAAAAATTATTTTTTTACCGAATTCGTCTCAAAAGTTGACTCAACAGTTTGAGTATGTTTTGTAAAAAATAGTAAAAAAATTAAAAACGCGATTTTGGTCCACAGATGCTGATCAGCATCGGGATTTTTAAGATTAAAATTTTTGTTTCATAATGTACACAAGACATCCAAATTTTGAGCCATATTTTTCAAAAAAGTCAAACAAGAATTTTCAGAAAAAAATTAGCATCAGTGGACCAAAAACGTGGTTCTGGAATTTTGTTGACAAATTCATGTGCAGCATGCAAAAATTAGTATGAAAACATGTAATGCATGATGAAATTATTCTAAAAAAGTATTTATAAAATAATTATTTGAAAAGATAGAGGGTTTTGCATTCAGAAAAGTTAATTGTGTAAGAGATAGAGAAAATCAAAAATGCAAATAAAATAGCAAAAAAAAAGTTTTTTGTTCTGAAAATTACACCATAGATGGGGGCCGTTTTACTGAATATTTTGCCATCAAAAAGTCATTTTCGTGAAAATGGAAGATAGAGGGTTTTAAATATAGGCCCTCGATATATATTGTTATTGCAGCGCTTTAAATACAAAAATTAAAGTGATTTTTCAGCACTTTAAAAATAAAATGGAAGTATTTTTCCAGCACTTTAAGCACATAAATTCAGTATTTTCCAAGGATTCTAAAGCTCCAGACACGTTTTGTAATAAATTTTTTTAATAAAATGCTTTTTAAAAAAATAATTTTTTATAAATTTTGAACTTTTTTTGAAAGTATATAAAATAAAATTTAATAAATTGTAAATCTATAAAAAATTGATTGGTAAAAATGTCTACAAAAGTACTGTCAAAGCTTTTTAAGATTGTAATTTGAAGCGTTGGCAAAGCGCTTCGTGTTACAAAAAGAAATTCTTTGGCAGTACTTTTTTTTTTTTTGTACTGGTGGTAATTTCTGCGTGGGAAGGTATACATATATAAACACATATTGACCATTTACATTGCAGTTTTTACAATTAGAAGTATAACTTTTATATATATTTAAAATCATTGAAAGGATATTATTATTCTAAAATTGTAATTTTGGCATAATTCTAGGCGTGATGGAAAAAATTTGGAGTACAGACTTGGAATCAGACAGTCAAAGTCTTTAAAAAAAGCCTTAAGCCAAAAACATTCAATTTGTTGAGCGGTGTTATTATTACTATTTTAAAAAAAAATATTGGAATTTCCTAGTTTTAAAACTACTTCTACTGCTATTTATGTTTACCCCGTCCCATTAATGTTTACCCCTTAAATCCATAGTTAGTTAAGAAGTGAGGTAGAGTATATGATTTTCAATAAGAAAAAGAGTGTAGAAAATTTTTTAATTTGTGTGTTCTTCATACACATTGAATTTTGACATAAGAATTAAAAGTTGAGTGAGGTAGAGAAATTCTATTCTCTACAGATTTTGTTTTCGTCTCTCTTCTTTTTAGTCTTATGGAAAAATGTAATGCGTATGAAGAGCACACACATTTTAAAATTATATACACTCTTTTTTCTTATTTAAAATCGCATAAGTGTGCAATTACAATTCTGGCGTTGGCTTTGAATTTTGTGTAAAGAGAGGGCTTTTGATTTAAACAAAGGCTTTGGCTTTGAATTTTGTTCTGGCGTTTGTTTGTATATACACACACAAAGAATAACAGAAATATAATTATTTGGTGGAAGAAAAATAAAATTTTTCCTGAAATTTTTTTTTTTCGGTGAAACATAAAACTGCTTTGGTTTTTTTATTGATATTTTTTTGATACTTGTTTTTTTTTTATGATAATTGGCGGTAAATTATATTTCACTTTCTTTTATATGTACTTTTCTTATAATTTTGCAATACACAGATGTGTTTCATAAGCAAGATGTGTTTCATAAACAAAATCAACCCTTTTTTTGTAAATGACTGGCAATGCCAAGCAAAAAAAAATACTCACGAGAGAGCAAAGCCAAGAAAAAAGAATTGATTCTATTCTGACTTTGAAACGCTAGCGTTGGCTTTGAATTTTGTTCTACATACAAAATGTATGGGAACAAGCAAAATTCAAGGCCAACGACAGAATTGTAATTGCACACTAAGGCTCTACCTCACTACTTTACTACCTCACTTCTAAACTAGTTATGGCTTAACAGTTTCTTTACACTTTATCCCGAATTCCTTAGATGCGTCCATACAAAATGACATTTCCTAAAATTAGCTCTAGCCGCTGTTACTGCTAAAAGGGCGGCTCTTAGGGCGTTTCAACAAAAATTTGTTTTATTTTTGCAACTCTTAAAGCGGAATATGAATTTTTATAGCCTAAAAGATTTTTGATATTTTTTTCAGATTTTTGGAGGGTTGGGATCAACTCGCTCAAATCGATTTTATCCAAAAAAAATGAGGTTATGAAACATATTTTTATACCCTACACCACACTGTGGTACAGGGTATAATGAGTTTGTGCTGATGTTTGTAACTACCCGAAATATTGGTCCTAGACCCACCTTTAAGTATACCGATCGACTCAGAATCACTTTTTGAGTCGATTTAGCGATGTCCGTCCGTCCGTCCGTCTGTCCGTCCGTCTGTCTGTCTGTCTGTCCATGTAAACGGTGTAAACACGATACAGGTCGCAATTTTTAATCAATTGACTTGAAATTTGAAACTTAAGTCTCTCTTGGCCCAAGGACGAAGCCTATTGAAATTGGAAAAAATCGGTCCATATTTAGACCTAGCCCCCATACAAAGGTCCTCTTTAGTTTTGGCTCAAATGACTCTAATAACCGTATTATAGAAGGTATCGCTTTGAAATTTGGATGGTAAACATGTTTTGTCTTCACATATCATCATTCCGAATTTCAAAGAAATCGGACCAGTTCTTCTTGTAGCCCCCATACAAACCACCTTCCCGATTTTCACATAAATGTCTCAAATTTCATGAAAATAGAAAATATTTAATTAAAATTTTGTTTGTGTATGTTAAACGCGTACTTAAATAACCTTATCAAACCTGATAATCATCGGACCAGTTTTGGACTCAGGCCCCTTGTGAAAATTTCGCCCGATATTCAGTTAAAGCGGTTTATTGTCAACAAATAGAAGCCTATTTCACTCAAATTTGATTTGTGAGTGTTTTCTTCACTTATTAAAGGTTTTACAACATATAGATCTAATCGATCCATGGGACCCATTTTCCGGGAAACCTTGGTGTAGGGTATTATATGGTCGGTCTTGACCGACTATAATTTTCTTACTTGTTCTCTCTGTTGCTTTTTTTACAAAAATGGATACATTGCTTCAAAATGTTGCTAGCTTCCTACAAGAAATATTCGCGGTAAAAATTAAAGTTCAATGGTCGCTGACCTTAAAAATAAAAAAATCAGAATTTGCCGAGTTCAAACCTCAATAACTCGAGAAATAAGCAAAACCTTTCCTTTAAAACTAAGTAAACAATTGTCACTTTAGCAGAAATGTTAAAAAAATCAAAAACTGTGAAAAACTCAATTTCTCCCCTATTTTATCGAAAATTGTAGGGGTGCATCTTTTTACTTTAATGTTTGTACTTTTGTATTTAACACTTGATTTGATACTTTTAAGTACCTACTTTATAAAAAGTTATAACCTTAATGAATATAAAATTCTTAGAACTTCAATTGTATTGAAAGTATTAATTTTATTAATTAATTACTAGTATTACCTACGAGCTTACAAAATTCTTTATTATAGTAAAATATTATTTAAATAGAAATTTTGTTGCAATTAAAGCCAATGAAGTACTCATGAAATACACAAGAATGTGCAAAAGTGTTAGTTTTCGGCTTCATGTAAAGTTTTTTAACACCCCGAGTAAAAATAATTTAATATATTCTTATATACTTTTATATAGTCATATTAGGTTTGTTTGTTTACTTTTTTGTAGTAAAAGTAGTAAAAGAGATAATTTAAAAAAATTGTTCTCATGAGAGCAAAATTTCAAAAATGTAAAAAAACGGAAAGTGGGTATAAATAGTAAACTGATTTTTATGTTAAACTGAAATTGTTTCTGTTTTGAATTTAAAATAATTGAAAAAAATAAAATTTTTCATTAAAATAAATTTTTGCTTAAGGAGATATGCAATCAAATAGCGATTTCGGTAAGAAAATAAAAATAATCGTATTGCAAATTTAATAGTTATTTATTTATGCAGATTTACCAACCGTTAGCGGTCACAATCTCATTATTTTGAATGGGGACAACGGTATTGCATCAAATATATCCTGCGAAGAGAATATTCTTTACATCAATGAAGATGCATCGGATTACAGCACAAAACAAGTTTGGCTTGAAGCGCCAACTAAATTAATGTTAACCCTCCTTGCTGAACTTCAGCCACAGGTGGGGAAAAAAGCGTACCTTAAGAATAAGCAAAAACTTTGGAAAGTTGTTGCGGAAAACTTAAAAAATAATGGGTAAGAAACAATTTAAAAAAAAATTCTGTCCGTCTGGTTTAAAACTGATCTTTATGAAACAGTAGCAATTTAGTTTCTGGAACTTCATCACATTTTATTAGTTTAATTGAAAATTAAATTTAAAAACTTATTCGATTCATGTGAATTCATTTAAGTGCTCTGTACCGTTCTCAAGGATTTTTTTTTCCAGATATATTTTTACACCACTGCAAGTACAAACAAAATTTAGGAGCCTTGAACGCCAGTACAAGAAATTAAAGCTCAATAACTCACGTACTGGAAGAAATCGCATATCCTGCCAATACCAAAGGTAATACCATCGAAAGTGTGACTGGGTAGCAACAAAATCATGTTTTTAATAATTTTTTGACGATCCATAGCCATTGGCGTAGGAAGCCAACATTTTTTTTTTTTTAATAGAAAACCCCAGACCTATTTCTGAAGCGTTCCCTATATCATGTGTCTAGGTGTCCTAGAAACGAATGCCCTCCGAAAGCGGTTAAAAATTCATATTTTTTTTAAACAAATTTTGATTCTGAAGATTTTTCGGAAATTTAGAACTCCCAGATATGTTATGAAAATGAAAGATTTTTAATGTTTTTCCTATAGTAAAATCATTAGATTACTATGATTTTTTTCAAGAAAAAGTTCTGATGATTGCAAAAGTTGATGATTATTAGTCAAAATTCTCAGATTCTTTCTTCCAATAACTTTTGTCTATAAAAAACCACTTAGAATTTATAAACTTTTTTAAATCAAAGAACTTAAAATGTTTTCCTGAAGTTAAAATCCTAAGATTCGGTAAATTTTTTATTACTGACAAAAACATCAGATTCATATAAAAACATTTTGCAATAATTCAGACTATTCTTCAATAGGAAAAACTATTAGATCTAATATAATAATCATTACGAGTCCTTAAGACTCGTAGAATAATCATAACGAGTCCTAAAGACTCATTATTATTATTATTATTTATTGTTGCAAAAATTAATGAAATCATTAAATTATTAAAAAAAAATTGTGAATGATTAAAATTCTGGGGGGGGGGCTAAAATTATTCTGGGGGGGGCTAAGCCCCCCCAGACAGGGCTATCTACGCCAATGTCCATAGCGGATGAACCCAATGTGCTAGCAGCCTCAAAAAAAGTCGAGGGTAGAGCTAAGACATTGCTCTTTTAGATTCATAATTCATTTAGTCAGTCACTGAAACCGTTGTAGCATTAACTGCCATAAAAAGATATCTTATTCCTCAAATAGGATTGTTGTGGAATTAAGTTATATACATTAAAGGGGAATGCTTTTTGGGACTTTGTCCTAAAAAATAAATCAAATTATAAGGATTTTTTTTTTAATAATTTGTTTCCTATTTTTATCCCTTTGGGTTAAGCCGCCATAATGTGTATCTAAATTTCCTTATAAATCCTATTCAAGGAATATTGCAACTTAAAATGGAAGTTGGTGCTTTAACGGTTTAAGTATTTGGTCAAATGAGTATATCATCTTAAAGAGCAATGTCCCCTAAATAATAACCAAAAACTGGATTTTTAAAGATTCAACTCAATTTTCTGACGTGAGAAAAGTTTGTTTATGGTTGCGCCCTAGTCACATCTATTTTTTTATTAAATTTTTGATTTATGCAAGAACTAATACAATTACATTTTTAGTGAATTAGAGAATCTGTTGGGTGACAAAAAATCAATTAATCCGGACTATGTTTTAGATAATGAAGCACCAGATGGAAAGGGCACTAAAGTTGCTATTGAGGAGGATACGTGTAACGGCACTAACTGCTTTGATTGTGGTAAAATCAAATGCTTATTTAATTATAAAGCTCATTCATTTTATAAAACAATAATTTTCAGATATGGATCATTCTGAGACTCTAAATAATTCTGATGAAAAAAATGCAAAGCAATATGGTAAAAAGACGTCCAGGTGTTTTATATTTTGACGAGTTCTTAATGTTTATTTTGTTTTCTTAAACAGATAATTCTAAAAAACTTATTCCGGCAAGAAAGAGAAGCACTAAAGATAAGGCATTAGAATTATTGCAAAATATGGCTGAAGAACAAAAACGTTACCAAGAAAATGTATTAAAGCTGTTAAAAGAAAAAGATGAGCGGTGCAAAAACCGCGAATTACGCTCTAAAAGAAAATTGGAGTTATTAGAATCAATCGCTTCCAAAGTTCTTAAAGATTAAATATTTTTAGTTAAATTTTTAATATTCTGTTTATAAATGGATGTTTTATTTATTGTTTTTTAATTAAAATAAATACTAACAGACGTTAGGCTGATGAATTTAAATGTTTTTCTAATTTTTAAATAATTTCAGCTTTTTTCATTTCGGCACAGCCGAATACAATTTCGTTGTGATATTTAACGAATATAACGCTCTAGTTTTTTTAGTTCCGTTTCCGTTATTTTTTTTACAGAGCTAAGAAAGATTACACTGTGCAACAAGAAAATGAGTCTCAATGGCCTTAATGCCATATAAAAGTAGACCATCAAAGATACAAAATCATCAAAAAGTTTCGCAAAGTCTTTTCGGATTTCTTTTTTTATGGCCCACTGAAATTTTAAATTTTTTATCAAAGCCGTTTGGAAAACTTAAAAAAAATGTAATAAAAACACAAAATGTGGTTTGATGTCTTCAATGATATTGTATGGCAGATTTTTTTAGATATTAACCCTCTGCCATTTTAAGGGGTAATTTTAGTCCCTTTTCAAAAGCTAAACACAGAAGTCTAATAAAACGTATATTTAAAGGATTCAAATGTTCCACAAATATTTTTCTACTATTTTACTAGGGGTTTTGAAAGGGTGAAAGGTTTTCGAAAAAATTATGAGTAAGCAAATGAATGAACACATTTCCAGTTATGATCTTTTATCATCTATGCAATCTGGTTTTCGCAAGAAAAGAGGGTGTATCACTACTTTAATTGATGTGTCGGAGGATCTTCGTTATATCGTTGACAATGGTAATATTGCTTTTTTGACTCTATTGGACCACTCTAAAGCTTTTGACTCCGTAGACCACGATATTCTCATTAAAAAGCTAAAACATATTTTTGGTTATTCTGAAGCCTCCTCTAAATTGGTTCTCTCATACCTTCGGAATAGAGAGCAAGTAGTTGTCTCTAAAGATAGGTCGTCTACCTCTGCGACTTTAAGTAGGGGTGTTCCTCAGGGGTCTATACTTGGCCCTCTCCTGTTTTCTATTTACATAAATGATCTTCCACGTGTAATTAATTCATGCAAAATTCATATGTACGCTGATGATGTTCAGCTATACACATCATGTAATGTACGTAATGTGGAAAATTGTATACTAAACCTAAATGCTGAATTGAACCACGTATTTGAATGGGCTAGAATGAATTGTCTTACTTTAAATCCGAATAAATCTCAGTGCCTTGTTATTTTTAAAAAGACATATGATACTACTTTTCTTCCAAAAGTTAGTATTAATGGAGTCGATATTGCTTACGTTGAAAATGCTAAAAACCTTGGAATGATTTTTAATAATACCTTAACGTGGAATAATCAAATTAGCAAAGCTTCTGGAAAAGTTTATGGTATTCTCCGTAGTCTTTGGTCTTCGCAGTACTACACACCGCCGAAAATTAGATTTGTTCTTGCGAAATCGTTTATTTTACCTACGCTTTTATATGGTTGTGAAATGTTGTCAAGTTGTGATAGTGCAGACATGCGTAAACTTACAAGCGTTTTTAAAAGTGTAGTAAGATATGTTTATGGTTTACGTAAATATGATAGTATTTCCGCTTTTCTAAATAAAATTTATGGCATTTCATTTGAAGACTATCTTCAATTTAGAACTTTACTTATGGTTCATAAAATTATTTACACTAAAGAACCCGTTTACCTTTTCGAGCGATTTCAATTTACAAGATCTGACCGTAATAACTGTCTTGTACCAATATTGTATAATAGACTTATATCCGAAAGACACTTTTTTGTAAATGGCATACGTCTTTGGAACTCATTACATACTTTAAATAATCAACTTCACAAAATATCAAATACAACATCATTTAAGAAAGAACTCTTTAAATTTTTTCTCAATTAATATTTAATTTTTTATTTAAATTTTTATATTATTTTTTATTTTTCATATAATTTTTACCTGCTGTGCAGGATATTTTTTATTTTTTATATAATTACATTATTTTATATTTTGTTTTATGTTTTTATATTTTTAATTTTAATTATAAATTATATTATACTTACAAACATTATTCTTATTGAAAAATTAATTTGTTATGACTAATGTTGTTTTATAAGATTTTAAATCTTGTTACATTAGGATTTTCGAAAATAAATAAATAAAAAATAAAAATAAAAGTTTGTGCGACATGCGCAAATGCTTAAAAATATTCTAATATAAACAATCAATGTTTTTTTTAATTTTTACAGTGTTCTACAAATATTTTGTTCATCAAATTTTACTAGGGGTTGTCAAAGCAAGATAATGCATTTTTCCTATGTTAAATGACTAAAAAAAATCAAAATGACCCCTTAAAACGGGAGTTCGAGGGTAAACCTGGTCAAAGAAATGAATCATAATACAATTTTATAAAACACTTCCGAACGTTATTTTTAGGTCAAAAGTATATTTACACTATTTTCTACACTGTTAAAGTAAAAAATACAATAAAAATATGATTCTTTATATTTTCCCATTTCTTTATATTTTCCCATTTTTAAGCATTTTTGTAAAATCTTATAACCTTTGACAACCCCTAGTAAAATTTAATGAGGAAAATATTTGTAGAAGATGTTAACCCCTTTATATGGACGTTTTATTAGACTTCTGTGTTTAGTTTTTGAAAAAGGACTAAAAGGACCCAATAAAATGGCAGTTAGAGGGTTAATATGTTCTAAGAAAAACATGTGATAAATTATGATTCGATTTCGGGATCGGAAGGCGTCATCGGATAAAGAAAAGTTTCAGTTTATCAACTCACGCTTTTATTTTACTGGAAATAAATTCTCTGACTTTGTAATTTTATGAATTAATGCTGTTTATTTAAAAAATTTTAAAAACTAATTCTGTGTTTGTAGTTCTAAACTTATTAGATCTCTTACAGCGTTTCCTCGTAAAGCTTCGCCATGTATTTCATCTGATTCGTCGTTTTCCACGTTAATATCTTCTTCAACTAGGAACTCTAAATCGTCTTCATTAGATAGCCAACACTCAAAATATTTTGTAGGCAAAAACAAATGAAAAACACACTTAAAACCAGTGAATAAACAATTGAAAACCATCCCAGAAATTATTCCTTTGTTTTAACAAACATCAACATTTATTTTTTACTGTTGACAAAATTTTCTAAAATAAATAACATTAAACATTAAAAAATTACGTTTTTTCACTCTTTTTTACCAACAAATTCGAAAAAAATAACCAACGAAAACATTAAAAATTAATGATAGTTCTGTTATTTTTACCAACAAATTTAAAAAAAATAACATACGAAAACAATAAAAATTAATGATTTTGTAGGTAATTTTTTACAATTTCTTATTGAAATATTTTTTTAAAAAATTTTTAATAAAATTTTTGGGGAATCGATCCCGCAATCAACTGCATTCTGGCCGGACACTCTACCCATCGTGCCAAAGTCACTTGATACAAACATGTTTTTATATTTCTATAAATAATTTTTGGATTTTTTGTTTCTACAAAAAAATAACTGACTTGTGTATGTAAAAACTAATGATATTTCATTAAAAAATACCAACAATTTAAAAAAAAATTACTTACACAAATCATTAAAAATCAAAAGAATAATCAGTAGTTTTTACTTACTGAACAAAAATAAATGACTTTAAAAGTTAAATGTTAATGAAAGTCTTTATTTTTAAGTGTGTTATTTTTGAAACAAAGGACTGAAGTAGTCATTAAGAAAAACTGAACATCAAACAAATGTTTTTTCTTTTAAAAACGACTAAACGGAAAACTTTTTAAATAAACTACAAACAGTTAATGACATAATTTTTTTTGCATATTTAAATTTTAGGATATATGGGGGGTAGGCGTGTTCTTGCTCCGATTTTTCCAAAAACCCGTTGTTTTCTTGATCATTAAATGCTAGTGTACCAAATTTCAGAAATCTGCGACCAATATTCTATTTTTGCCCACTCGATATATGGGAACGAATTACTGTGCGTCATCTGAAAATTCTTAACGCGAACGTGAATTACTAAATGTATGTTTATACGTGTACATAACGATTTTTATGTGCCTTCAAAAAAAAATTTATATTATTTAAACCTTAAAATCAAAAGTTAAATCGAAGTGCTCATACATACCAACTATGAAAATTAATTATATAAAATTCATCAATTTCTTAGACCATGACCTTATTTTTAATTTTTGTCTATTGGACAACGCACTGTGCTTCGGTTGAATTGAGGTGTTTCAACTCTATCGCTAAAATATCTTAGACTTGATTTATTAAATTTTTTCACTGACAAACCGATTTCTCAGTTACTAAATTTACAACTCTTTTTCATAATTCAAAAAGAATATTCCGATACGATGGTATTCAGGGTACTCTACACCAGTGGTCGGCACAAAGAGGCATATGAAAGTATTAGTGTTTTAATAAAAATATGCATGTGTTGGTGTATTTCTTCAACAAAGCGACATCAACCTGCTTTGAAGAAAGTCAGCTTGCTACTGAATAAAATATTTGTTTTTTTTATGCTCTTTGTTGATTTTTTGTTGACATTCGTGTTGTATACATGTGAATTACCGATTGTGTTCGGCTCCAGCGTGCAATGGGTGCCGATCACTGCTCTACACTCTCTTAAAGGATGCTAGTAGTGTAATCATCAAACGCTTTAACTGCTGGTTGACATATGTGGACAGAATTGGATACCGAGAAATATTTTAACAAGTACAAACATATACCACAAGATTTTCGTTTTTCACCAAAAATTTTTTTCGCGAAATTTTTTTTTCCAAAAATTGTTTTTCTTAAAATTAATTTCCTATTACAGTTTTAATCATTTCTTATTAAATATTTTTACGAAATTTTTTTTTCAAAAAAATTTTTTTTTTCCAAATAAAGGTTTTTCCAATTATTATTTTACATCAGCAAGGTCATATTATAATTTGTGTACTTGTTTATTCTTCAAATTATTTACAACATGCAAGAGACACATACATATAAATAATTAATGTATTGTAAGTTTACTTTTCCAAAAACTCATTAAATTTATGCACTATAGGGTTTGCAAGTCTGCTAGAAAATTTTAACAAAAAAAAAAAAAAAATAAGCATCTGCCAAGAAAATAGTAGAAAATTTTAAATACTTTATTATGACACTAATGTTTATAATGAAATCTGTATCTAATTAAAAACTTTTCAAAAGATCCAATACCCTAACAATTTAAATATAATCAAAAAAACACTATATTATATATTCACTAATTCATTTATCACTGACAACAAACAACTCATTGTACTTGTCGTAATTTGTTTAATTCCAATCCCTTTCTATTCTCACTTTATCCCTCTCATTTTCTTTGACAAACTATTTTAGTAGAATATAATTAAATATTTAGTTTACCATTTTTATTGTTCTGATACGAGTAGTTGTTGCCAGTTGTACTACAACACAAAAATTTTCTACTGGTGTTGTAAAATATAATTAAATTAATTGCATGTCTCTTAGTAAATTAGACGAGAATGAAAAGAAGAAATAATTAAATTAAATTTAATGTCTAAAAAATATGAACAAAGAGCAAAACAAAATACAACTTGGAAATACAAAAACAAGGAATTTTAATTTAATGGTAATGTTAATGACCAAGGTTTTTTACACTTGATGGAGTGTGTTTATTAGTTTTTGTAATGTTTTATAGATTTAATTAATGTGAAATTTTTTCACAGAATATGAAAATTTTTCAAAACGTAAGGAGTCTTAGAATCTGAGCATTTTTCGATACGAAAAATTTATCAGAATCTGAGAATTTGTCTATACGAAAAATGCCTCAGAAAATGAGAATTTGATAATACCAAAAATATATTCCGAAATATTTTTTTATAAGAAAAATATTTCAGAATCTGAGAAAATTTTTTTACGAAACATAAAACTGTAGAAATTTTTTTTACAAAAACTGTCCCAAAATCTGAAGAATTTTCTATACGAAAAATTTATCAGAACTCAAAATTTTTTTCACGAAAAATGTATCAGAAGCTAAGAAATTTTCCATACGAAAAATATTCCAGAATCTGAGAAATTTTCTTTACGAAAAATGTCTCAGAATCTGAAAAATTTTCAATATGAAAAATATCTAAGGATCTGAGAAATTTTCTATACGAAAAATGTCTCAGGATCTGAGAAATTTTCTATACGAAAAATGTCTCCGAATCTGAGAAATTTTCGGTACGTAAAAGGGTCAGAATCTTAGAAATATTCTATACGAAAAATGTTTTAGAATCTAAAAATATTTCTATACGAAAAATTCTCTGAATGTGAGAAATTTTTTATACGAAATATTTCTTAGAATCTGAGAAATTTTTTATAAGAAAAATGTCTCAGAATCTGAGAAATTTTCAATACGAAAAATGTCTCAGAATCTGAGAAATTTGTTATTCGAAAAATGTTTCATAAACTACGAAAAATGTCTCAAAATCTGAGTAATTTTCTATACGAAAAATGTCTCAGAATCTTGAAATTTTCTATACAAAAAATGTCTCAGAATCTTGAAATTTGCTGTTCGAAAAATGGGTCAGAGAAATTTTCTATACGAAAAATTTCTCTGAATCTTAAAAATTTTTGATACGACAATTGTCTCAGAATCTTAGAAATTTTCAACACGAATACTGTTTCAGAATCTGAAAATTTTTTTATACGAAAAACGTCTGAAAATATGAGAAATTTTCCTTACGACAAATGTCTCAGAATCTGAGAAGTTTTCTATACGAAAAATGTCTCAGACTGAGACATTTTCTAAACCAAACAAGTCTTAGAATCAAAAAGTAGTCTATACGAAATATGTCTTAGAATTTGAGAAATTTTCTATATGAAAAATTTCTAAGAGTTTGGGAAATTTTGTTTAAGAAAAACGTGTCAGAATCTGTGAAACTTTTTTTTACAAAAAATGACTTTGATCAATTAAAAATAAATCAAATTAAATAAAATGACTAAATTTAACAATTCTCCTTACGAAAATGTCTCAGAATTTGATTTTTTTATACGAAGAATGTCAATTGCAAAAAAATTAAATTCTATACGAAAAATTTCCAAAAATGTCCCATACGTAAAATGTTTTCGAATCTGTTAAACATTCTATTTGAAAAATCTTATGTAAAAAGGTACATTTATATGGTGGTTAAAAGGTCAGTAGGTGTATCTACCTACATTTTACGCAATCTTCTTTGGTTATTTTTCTTTGTATAAAACGGAAATTACTTGTATGTGCTCTCAAGCTGTTAAAATAAATCGTGTTAAAAGGCTTTTGTTTATCATGTGAATAAGTATTATGCAAAAGATATTGTACATACCACACATATATGAGCAAATAGAGTCGGCTACAAGTCTAAAAATATGCATATCTTTATTAGAGTTCGTTTGGTGACTATGTCACTTCATCTGTTTATCAGATATCATCATTTTTTTAAAGGATTTACGGGAGCTAAAAATAGTGCCGGTATTTTTTTGGAAAAATTTTCACTCCTTGGGGTGGTTCAAAGCATCTAAAAACGCGGATTTTGTGATGATTTTTCTGCAGAGAAAAAACGGCTGAATATATTGCAAATCTGATTTCACAAGTCGATTCTACAGAAAAAATTAATACAATATAAGTTTTTCGAACTCTTAAAAAAAGTTCCAATAACCCACAACAGGGGGCGGTAAAATCAATTTTTTTTTTTTTTAAATTAAAATATTTTTTTGATCATGCACGATGAAGAGACAGTTTTTGCTAAGAAAATTGGTACAAAAAGCACCTTTCTATCACAACCCATTAAAAAGTTATAAGGCTTCAAAGTTTTTTTTCTAGTGGCAAAATTATAAAACACTGACCGAAATTTTAAAAATTTTTGGATGGGTCAGCGGTCTGGACACTCGTTTTCGATTAGCCTTTCAATGCTGATTCCAAATCTGGTTTCCAAAGTTTTTCATAGCGTCAGGTTTTTGAGGAAATTGAGGTCAAAGTTCATTATAAAAAACATTTTTGTGCATTATTGAGAGCATTTTTTGTGATATTTTTGGATGATATTCTGGGATCGTACAAATCGTTTTCGATTAACATTTCGATACTGATCCTGAATCTGGTTTTCAAATTTTTCTATCACGTCATGTTTTCGAGAAAATTGAGATCAAAAATCTCAAAAAACGAGCTTTTGTCCATTTTTGAGAGCTTATAACTTCTTAACGGGTTGTGATAGAACGGAAAATTTGGTACCATTTTGTTAAGCTTAAAATGCCCTTTAATTGTGCATATTTAAAAAATTAATTTAAAAAAAAAAACTGGAAAAACCTTATATTTCCGCCCTCTGTGGTGGGTTTTTGGAACTCTTTTTAAGAGTTCAAAAAACGACCATAGTATTATTTTTTGCTGTAGAATCGATTGGTGAAAGCAGATTTGCGATATATTCAGCCGTTTTTGCTCTGCAGAAAAATCAGCTTAAAATCCGCGATTTCAGATGCATTAAACCATCCCAAGGAGCAAAAATTTTCCCAAAAAAATACCGGCATTCTTTTTAGCTAACCTAAATCCTTCAAAAAAATGATGATATCCGCATATCAAATTTTAAAAACTAACTCTAATCTTTATACTTACACTGGCATTTTTAAAATATTTGATCTATTTTTAAATACACCTAAGCGTATGATTAATAAATAATTGTTTACTATAAAATAAAGTATACGCATAAGGAGCCGATTTTTAAGGGTAAACAAATTATACATTTCTATAGTAAAAACTAAATCTACAAGAAATTCTAAAAAAACTTTCCTCTAAAGCCATGAACCTTATTTCAATCCCAACGACAAGAAGATTAGAAAACAAAGCCTTTTTTTTGTAAATATTATATTGGAGTTAACTCAACGGAAGGCCGTGGTACCAAAATGCACTTTTCTTATTGATTTGATGTGCTGAGGCATATATGAGGCATTCCACACCAAATGTCCAGCGAAAAAAAACATGTGTCCCGTGAATAGGTTGTATAAATAGCCCTATATGGAGCTAAGAAAATTGTGTTGTTGGTTTTTAAATTTTTCAAAAACTGGGCTTATGAGGCGTGGTCAAATATTGGAAAAATTGTCAAATTTGTGCCCAGTTGCCTTGTTTAAATATTTATCAAATTAATTCGGAATGCACCACAATCTCAAAAATGTACATTCTTGTATAGTTTTTTATTAGCTATCGACCAATTTTTTTTTTTTTTTGGAAAATTTTCCGAATCTTTTCTGAAAGTTTCCATTTTTTAAAAAAGTCAATTTATCAAAAATCCGGCCATTTTTTTGTGAAAGTTTAGATGTTTGTCTATCCACACAAAAAAAAATCAGGCACGAGTTTTTCGTTTTTTTTGAGAAAATCGCATTTATATTTTGAATTTCATATCAATTTAGTAATTTGCTTGTATTTTCTTGTTTCAAGGTAGCGTATGAGTAATATTTATGCAAATATTCAATGCTCATTCGCCATGTTAACACAAAAAAATACAAACAAATTACAAAATTGTTATGAAATTTAATGTTCAAATGCGATTTTCTCAAAAAAAAAAAAACGAACAACACATGTCTGAATTTTTTTGTGTGGATAGACAATAGACAACTTTTTAATCGATCAAAAACTCTATTAGCGCATCGCTGGTCAAAATTGAGATTTTGGTCAAAATGGCCAAATTTTCAAAAAAAAATTTAAAAATATAAATTTCATTTTGTTGGTTATTGAAAAAAAAAAATTTATTGCATTTGATACTACTAACTTTTGTGTTAAATATCGGAATTTTATGCCATCACTAACATATTTTTATTTAAAATCGTATTTTTGGCGCGGTTCTCAAAACTACTTTTTTTATTTATTTTTTTTATTAAAATTGCAAAATATATCGATTTTATTACTCAATGTTATTAAAAACATCATAAATACTAAAGATTTAAATTTTTGCGAAAATCCGTTCGGTAGTTTTTTGTGGGGAGCGATTTCAATTGAGCGGATTTCAAGGAAATCGGATTTTTTGCCAATTTTTTGAGTTTTTATTTTTTGTAAGCTACATTATTGTACAAATTGACCAATATTATGCTCTATCTTGATCCATTTGATCATGGTAACTTAGTTTTGAAACTATAGATTTATATAACATCTTTAACCCTAATCGGTCAGCGGCCCGTACTGAGTTTTTTTTAGGTTTTAACTCTGTTTTATGAAATAAATGGTTCCAAAATCATGTTTGTGTTGAATATTGTGTTGTATCTTCTTTTATTTAATCATATTGACTTAATTTTGAAACATAACTTTTTTTGGGCATCTTTAACCCGTATGTGCATGCAACCAAAAATGTCCCCTACCAAAATTTTCATGTTTTTTAAAAAAAACATTAATTTAATTAATTAACCCGCACGTAATCCTAATTCAATGTTATCAATTCGGCTTAAAAATTTGTTAGTGGCCACTTTTGACCATTAGTTCAGAAGGGTTAATGCTTTCGGCAAAATAAAAATTATTTAATTAATTATTTTTGACTATTTTGAAAATAAAAATGTGTTTTTTTTAATTTTTAAAAAACATGATGGTAGGGAACATTTCTGGTTTCATGCACATACGGGTTAGAGATGCCCAAAAAAAAATATGTTTCAAAATTAAGTCAATATGATTACATAAAATAACAAACAAAACAATATTCAACACAAACATGATTTTGGAACCATTAATTTCATAAAACAGTAGTTAAAACCTAAAAAAACTCAGTACGGGACACTTTTGGCCGCTGACCGATTAGGGTTAAAGATGTATATAAATCTATCGTTTCAAAACTATTATATAAATCTATCGTTTCAAAACTAAAATTGAGTAATAAAATCGATATATTTTGCAATTTTAATACAAAAAAAATTAAATAAAAAAAAAGTGGTTTTATGCCATCATATGTTAGTGATGGCATAAAATTCCAATATTTAACACAAAAGTTATTAGTATCAAATGCAATAAAAAATTTTTTTTACTAACCAATAAAATGAAATTTATATTTTTAAAATTTTTTGGAAAATTTGGCCATTTTTACCAAAATCTCAATTTTGACCACCGATGCGCTAATAGAGTTTTTGATCGATTACAAAGTTGTCTTCCATAAAATGCTTATACTACCCCATTACCACTTTCTCGCACTAAGGACAATCGAGCCTTACACTTTGTAGGATTTCGACCCAGTCTAATAGACAAACATCTAAACTTTAAAAAAATTAAAAAAAACAAAAGTGACCGGATTTTTGATAAATTCACTTTTTTGAAAAATGGAAACTTTAGTCAATAGCTCATAAGAATAAGAATGTAAATTTTTGAGATTGTGGTGCATTCCGTTTTAATTTGATAATATTTAAACAAGGCAACTCAACACAAATGTGACCAGTAGTGCGATTCAGTAACTTTTTTAACGAAATTATCGATATCGTTAATTAACGAGAATTGTCGGTTGTTTTAACGAATATCTGATTCTATAAATTTTTCAATTAACGACAAGAATTAACGACAAAAATAGTTAATTTGAAATTTGTTTATTTTGAAATTGTATTGAGAACCGAAAAATTTCGTTAACTTTAACTTCAAAAAAATTTTGTTGATAAGTTAACGATTTTCAATAACGACAAAATTCGGTAGAAAAATGTTATAGAATCGCTTTTAAAGACAATTGTCGATAACTAACGATTTTTGACAATATAACTACCGATTTTTGTCGTTAAAAAGTTAGTGAATTGCGCTACAGTTTTCCAATATTTGACCACGCCTCCTAAGCCCAGTTTTTGAAAAATTGAAAACCAAAAACGCAATTTTCGTAGTTCCATATAGGGCTATTCACACAACCTATTTAAAAATTCACGGGCACATGTTTTTCTGTAGCGGGACATTTGGTGTGGAATGCTTCATACGCGCCTTAGAGTTGTAATTTATCTTCCAATTTGGATTTCCCCAATTGTCCGGGTAAAATTTGTATTCTGCTTGATCAAAAATTATGTAGTACAAATTTGAAGCCAATCAGATTAATTAATTTTGTAAATTTGGAATTTTGAAAAAACTAAAAAAAAAAAAATAAAGAAATATGTCTTTCTCTTAAGGTTTCTAAATTCCCGGACTTTTTCAATTCCCGGGAAAACGTTTTAAAAAAATCGTATTCCCGGGAAATCACAGGAATTTTTTGACTTAACAAATTCTAAATCTTATCATATATATAGTATTATTTTTCAAAATATGGTGTCATTTTTTAATTTAAAACACCCTTAGATGTCTACTTTTGTTAAATATATAGTTTTCTTTACTTTTTTTGAAACGGTAAAAATTCACAAAAATCTAATTTTTGCATATGAATTGGATCTCATCAGAATTGTCGTATTTGCCTTGGGTTATTTACACTCCATACAGAATGTTTTATTTTTTCATTTTAAAATTTTTTGGTTAATTCGAATAGTAGTGACCAATCATAAACAGGATTTTATTTTAAAGATACATTTCGAAAAACTTTCGAATTACCTAAATTACCGTTTCAAGACATCCGTGCCAAAATATCAGCCTTTAAATTTAAATATTTATCTTAAAAAAATGGAACTTTTGGGAAATTTTAGGCTAGAAGGCTGGTTTGTTTAAAATACTGTTATGCAACTTACAGCTTATACTAACCTTTTTTTCCACAGTTTAAGACAATTTTTTAAGAAAGACATAAAACTTATTTCTCTTAACTCTTTCATAGAGCTTTAGACGAACTGGTAGTCTTTATACATTTTGTATGTTGACACTTTACTCTAAAATACACGTATAAAGAAGTATACTAAAAGAGAAAATTAATGCAATTTATTTTTATAAAAAGAAATCAACTTATATAAGCGGATATTTTTCTTTGTACTTTTATATTAACTTTAGATAAAACAAGATGGACTACTCTGCTCCTTTCTTTCGCTACTTAAACTGTAGTATACACTGAGAGAATCTGGTACAATTTCTCAAATTATATTCAAAATTTCAGTTATGTCTTTTTCTAGCGAAAATACTCAAAGAATATAAAACATTTTTTAATATAAGAAATTCTCAAAATCTAAAACATTTTAAAAGGGTTTAAATTGAAAAAATGAAGAAAAAATTAATTTCTAAGCCTTTCTTAAATTCCCATACCGGTTTCAAATACTCCAGTTAGTGTTATCATCAGTAGAATGTTAAATGTCGGTTTGTTTTGTTGAGAAATTGTTTTTTTTATATATGGGGCATTCAATATCAAATCGGACACTTTGAAAATTTTTTTTTTTTAGATTTTCCCAATTTGTTTACAGTTTTTAGTACCCTTCGAAAACTCCTTCGTGGCAAATTTTCATATTTTTTTGATGGCCCGTTCAAAATATATCGAATTTTTAAAAATTGGTAGTTTGTTCCTTTACTCATATTTCTTTTACTCATAATTTCTTCAATAATGGTCCAAATTTCAAATTTTTTTTTTCAAAATTTTTGTTTCTTTACGTACTTTTAAAAAAACCCCAAAAAATTCTAAAAAGCGCTCTATTATGCGATTTTTATGTTTTAAAATTTAAATCTCATTTTTGAAAATGTTTGTACTCTTGGATTTTTTTTTTTAAATTTTTTGTGTAAAACTTCTATCGATTCTACAAATTTTTTGCCCAGGAGGATCGTGAGATAACAATTATTACTATTTTTTTAAATTTTTTGAAAAAATTTTATTCTAATTTTCCAATCTTAAAATCATTTCTACTGCTACAATGGTGCGTCATAGAGAGGTCATTTATAAGACCGACTCCCATTACTTTTTATGTCTTAACATTTCTTTGGAACAAACTAATACCCTATCTCCAATTTCTAAGGGGGCTCCCACACAAAACGACATTTTTTTAAATTTGTTCCAACAGCTCTATCTGCCCTAATAGTGCCCTTAGAGCAACAAAATGTATGGCCGACCCACAATATTTTTTTAGTCCAAACATTTTCTCTGAACATTTTGAATTTTTTGTAAATTTCTTTTATTTAATCAGTTTCTACCGGTCCAATGGTGCGACCGAGAGGGGTCATTAGTGAGACCGACCCCAATTTATTTTTTCCCTAAGTATGCTTCCATTCAAGATTACATTTTTATAAAATTTGCTCCAACTGGAATTTGTATGGGTGCCTACTTAGGGAGTGGAGGTAGGGCGTAGGTATGTTTAAAAAAAAAATTTGTAGGGTAAAAATAAATGGGTGTCGGTCTCACTAATGAGCCCTCCCGGACGCACCATTTGACCGGTAGAAGCTGATTAAATAAAACAAATTTACAAAAAAAAAAAAATTGTATGGGGACCGCCTTAACAGTTAAAGATAAAGGGTAGGTGTGTTTAGAGAAAATGTTTGGACCAAAAAATATTGTGGGTCGGTCATACATTTTGTTGCTCTAAGGGCACTATTATTAAAATGTAGTTTTGTGTGGGAGCCCCCTTAGAAATTGGAGATAGGGTATTAATTTGTTCCAAAGAAATGTTAAGACGTAAAAATTAATGGGGATCGGTCTTATAAATGACCCCTTTATGACGCACCATTGGAGCAGTAGAAATGATTTTAAGATTGAAAAATTACAATAAATTTTTTTTCAAAAAATTTTAAATAAATAATAATAATCGTTATCCCACGATCCTCCTGGGTAAAAAATTTGTATAATCGATAAAAGATTAACACAAAAAAAATTTCAAAAAAATCGAAGAGTACAAATATTTTCAAAAATGAGATTTAATTTTTAAAAATCGCATACTAGAGCGCTTTTAAGAATTTTTTGGGATTTATTTTTTTTAAAGTACGTAAAAAAACAAAAATTTTGACGAAAAAAAATTTGAAATTTGGACCATTATTGAAGAAGTTATGAGTAAAAGAAGTTTGAGTAACAAGATCTGGAATTGCTGACACAATTTATGGAATTTGCATTTTCTAATTCGGAGATGTGCCTAATGGCGACATATTTTGTCATAAATTTTTTTAATTGTTTTTTTCTGTAAGTACAGATCGAGCTCGGGTTCTAATTATATTTGTTAAGTTGAAAAAATGCAGAAGAAAAATTTAATTTCAAAAAATTATAGACATTTCTAGTATTCCCATACCGGTTGCAAACACTCCAGTTTGTGATATCATCACTAGCATTTTAAATGACGGTTTGTCTTGTTAATTAAAATTCGTTATCAAAAATTTGTCAGAATCTCTGACGTTTTCCCTATATACAACAGGCATATAACTTTTTGCAATTTTTGCAAATATCAAAAATACAACCACATAGCCGTGTAGATCATGTAAAAATATAAAAAAATATGGTGCCACTTTTCCTCTATCGTGAAAAAAGTTTTCGCACCGAAAGCATTGAAGTTTTGTCTATATTCATTTATTTATTTTTTTTATCAAAACAGTTATTCTTGTCTTAAATAAGCTATTTTTTGTTAAAATTCTTATATAATCTTCAATACCGACCTATTTTTCATAAGTCTAATTCAAAATTTCGATCAAATCGCGATATTTAAAAAATCATAATCTTTAAAAAAATATAAATAAAAATTTAAAGCACTTTAGAAATCTCTTTCGGTGCGAAAACTTTTTTCACCGAATCAACCTAAAAAACAGTTTTTTATTATTAGAACAACATTCCCCAGATGGCACTGGGGTGGTATTTTGCACTCAAAAAAAAGTTATATCCCTAATATACAAGTTTCTAGAATCTGTGATATATTACTTTATTTCCAAAATCTGAAATATTTTTCATATAGAAATATTCTCAGCAATTGATATATTTTTCCAATAAACAATGATACATTTTTCCTTTAGAAAAAATTTAAAAAAAAATTTTCCATAGAAAAATTCTCAGAATTTTCTGAATTCTCTATATATTTTCTCAAAGTGTATTATTTCTAGGGTGCCCATTTTTTCTGAGCTTAAATCAGTACGCCCAAGTTTTTATGATTTTTTATTCTAAAAATAACTCTCTAAAAATTTTTTCTGTGAGAAACACTGATGTTTTTTTAACGCTTAAAAAATGTCGGTTAAACTAACTTGACCCCAAGTATTTTGAGTAAAAACAACTGCAAAAAACAGCTGTTAAAAAACAACTGCAAAAAACAACTGTTGTATTTTGCAGAAAATTTAGTTGACTTTCAACGACTTCATTTGAATATTTTAATAGTTTCCGTGCAGAAAATATAACAAAATTCCACAGGTTTTGAGAATAAGAAAATCCCTCAGATTTTGAAGGCTTTTTCCGTAAGTTTTTTCAACTTTTCCTGTAAGAAAACTTCAAAGATAATAATCACGTGTTTTTTTAAAGACCCTGATTTTCTGAGCGCTTTTTCGAATAAGCTCTGATGACATTACCTCTTCTAAGATCTCAGAATCATTTGGATTCATGCAATTTACATTATCTTTCTAAAAATATAGAAAACCTCAAAGATTCTGTGTGCATTTTCATATAAATTTAGGAAGATCAAAATAATCTCATGCTCATATTCTTTTTTGCGTTAAGGAACCTCTCGATTCACGAACTCTAATCTTCTTAGAATACATTCATTATAAATTATCTCATTTTCAGACTTATAAAAAACAACTCCGACGACTTATATTATGGAAATTCAAGTTTTTGTACAGAGTTTTCGAATAAAACTATTTTTTATGTGGAAATGCTCAAAAATTAGTACAATCAGTACATATTTTAAAAAATCAGTACAAATCAGTACAACGTTTTTTGATCAGTACACGTGATCAAAAATCAGTATATGTACTAATCAAATCAGTACGAATGGTCAGCCCTAAACTGATCTAAAATATTTCAAGATCTAAGACATTTTTGGTATATTTCAATAAACAAATTCTAAGATTCTTATGCATTTATCCTTAAGACAAACTAAGAGATTTTTTTTAATAGAAAAATTCTCGGAATATAAAATAATTTCTGAATTCTCTTTTAATTTTCTTAAAGTGTATAATTTCCTCAAACTGGTCATCTATAAGTGTATTTTACATCATGAGTGGTATATTTAACTAGGAAACTGTTTTAGAAAGTTTAAGGATATTCCTTTTTAAAATAAAGAAACGGATATGCGGATTTCTTTTTTCTTTTTTTTTTTTTGCTTTTCTGCATATTTTCATAAACATTTTGTTATTATTTTAACTTAAACAAGTAGTAGGTAGCAGTTACTTGTTCTAAACTGAATTGGCAGGAACAAAAAGGCTAAAAAAACTGTTTACATTCAACATCTGCTGATGCTGTTTTCTACTGTTTGACTAGTGTAGTGGTGTTAAGCTTGTATGCTTTTCGGTTTGAATTATTTTCACCACATTCATGTGTTTGTTGTTTGTGTGCGGGTGCGGGTGCGGGTGCGAGTGCGAGTTCGGGTGTATTTTATTTATGCGTTTCTAGTTGATTTGCAATTCAATAAGCTTTTGGCCCAAGTAAACATACATAATCGTCTGCATACATTATCTAACATCATATATAACCATGTTTAGCCATCCACACATACTACACACACACACACACTCTAATATATATGAACATTAACAAACAGGTCATTCAAGTCGTGCTACCAATACTACAGCTACTATATGTAGCAGAAAAAAAAAATAGAAAAGAGTATTAAAGTTTTACTAAATATCAAAGCAGTTTACAATGGGCCATATTTATAATTTGTAAATGAATTGAAAAATTATAAAAATTAATTAAAAAGAAAAATCTCAGATTCATAAAAATTTGGCAATGAGATTATAGTTTTAGATCATGTACAATTCTTCATAAAAAAAAAACTCTCACCCCAAGCTCATTTTCATATGCAGCAACCAAATACAAAAACAAATTGGTAAAATTAAAATTTTTAGAATGATGTCAATGACGTCGGCGATTACTAGATCACGATCGCCATATTAGAACACGATTGGTCAAAGGAAAAAAACTGGGCCTGGCCAGGCGTGGCAAAATATTGGAAAAATGGTTAAATTTGTGTCGAGTTGTATTGATTAAATATTTATCAAATAAAAACGCAATGCACCACAATCTCAAAAATTTACACTCTTGTATACTTTTATATGGGCTATCGATTAATTTTTTTTTTTTTTGTTTTGAAAATTTTCAGAACTCGTTCTGAAACTTTCCATTTTTAAAAAAAGTAAATTTATGTAAAAAAAAAAAAATTGTTAAAAGTTTTGATATTTGTTTATCAACACAAACTATACCAGAATGGAAATTTTTGAGATTGTGGTGCATTCCGTTTTAATTTGATAAATATTTAATCAAGACAACTCGACACAAATTTGACCATATTTCCAAAATTGAAAAATTTTTCAGAAATTTACGCTACACATGTTTTTTTTCGCTGGATATTTGGTGTGGAATGCCCCATATGTTAGACTTATACTCAAACAAAATTTAAGACTTCTAAATTTGTGTCGAGTTCCCTTGATTAAATATTTATAAAATTATAACTATATGCACCACAACTTCAGATTATTTACATTATTGTATATTTTTTTATGGGCTATCGATTAAAAAAATACTTTTTTTAAAACTTTCCGAAGCTGTTCTGAAATTTTTAATTTTTTAAAAAAGTCAATTTATCAAAAATAACAATCAGGACTGCATTTTTTTTTAATTTTTGAGAAAATCGCATTTAAATATTGGATTTCATAAAAATTCTGTGAATCTCTAATATTTTATTGGGTCAACACCGCGTATGAGTAACGAACATTTGCGAAAGTAACGAACATACGCGGTGGTGACACAATAAAATACAAGAGAATTATAAAATTTTAATAAAATTCAATATGGAAATGCTATTTTTTCGAAAAATAAGAAAAATGCCCCCCCGATTTTTAAACTTGATAAAAAAATACGGCAGGATTTTCGATAAACTGACTTTTTTAGAAGAAAAAAAGATAATAAAAAAATTTTCAAAAAAATCTTGAAATCTGAAAATTAAAACATAAAAAATCGAAAATTTTTAAAGGAAAAATCTGAAAATTTTTATCCGGAAAATCTGATAATTGTTAAGAAATAAACGTGATTAAATCTAACCATTTTTTGTGAAAAAAATATCTGTCAATCTGGAAGAAGAAATATCTGTCAATTATCAAGAGAAATTTTCTTTGGGAAAAATTGTTGTGAACGTGACAATTTTGGTTAACAAAATTACTTTTGAGACTTTTTCTATAGGAAAAATGTTCTCAGAGTTCTTCCATAGGAAAAATGTATCAGAATCTGAGACTTTTTGCTAAAGGAAAAATGTCTCATAATTTGAGACTTTTTCTATAGAAAAAATTTCTTATAATTTGAGACTTTATCTATAGAAAAAATGTCTCTCAGAGTCTGAGACTTATTCTATAGAAAAAATATCTAGGTCTCAGAATCTGAGACTTTTTCTAAAAAAAAGGGTCTTAGAATCTAAAACTTTTTCTATATTAAAAAGGTCTTAGAATCTGATATTAAAAACGTCTCAGAGTCCTAGGCTCTTATTCATAATACTTATAACAGACTTATTGTAGGTTTATTTGACAATAATTCCTGCAATATCTGTCAAATAAACCTACTTTAAATATGGGGGTTTTCGTGTCAATTGACACAACTTTTGAAACCGATGTCTTCCGATCGGGATGAAATTTGCACCAAGGTTAGTCCTATTGGATAGTAGTTCAGACACAATTTTTCAACGAGATCGGTCAAGAACTCTCTGAGTCTCTGAGTCGGTAATACATTTTACATCTCTAGGGGCACCCTATGGACAGTTAGAGCGGTAGGAGCAAATTTTATAAAAATGTCATTTTGTATGGGAGCCCCCTTAGGAAGTGGAAATAGGGGTAAGGTATGTTCAAGAAAAATGTTGGGGGCAGAAAATTATTGGTGGTCGGTCTCACATTGCACCCCTCCAGGGGCGTTTCTAGGGGAGTTTTGGGGCTTTTTGAGGATTTTTACCTCTTTACGCCCAACTTTGACCCCAATGAGGGGCCATATGGCCCCTCCCCACCGCCCCCATTTTTTGGCTCGTGCTTTCTTTTTCGAACCTTAAAAAAATTAGAGGGTATCGCGGATCGAAATCGAAAACTGCTTAGCTATCCCACGCCTAATAGTGCAAATTGAAGAACCGTTTTTTGTGTTCCAAAGTTAAAAAAAAAAAAAAATTCATAGATATCCCACTCGCATCCCACTAAGCGACCCCACAGCTCTTAAAGGAAATCACCTAAGCTTTCTTTTGAATCAAAAAAAAAATGGCCCAATTTGAGGAAAAAGTCAAAAATGTTTTGGATTTTTAAGAAAAAAAATCGAAAATTTTTTTTTATTTTTTTATATTTTTTTTTTTTTTGAAAGACTGAAGAAATAGCTGTCTAAACTCTTTGGGACACATTTTGCTAAAAACAATAGGTAAGAAGTGACATGGATGAGAATCAACACCTCTTTGGCCAAAATGTCAAATTTCGACCCCCTCTAACTCAGAGAGTTCTTGACCGATCTCGTTGAAAAATTGTGTCTGAACTACTATCCAATAGGACTAACCTTGGTGCAAATTTCATCCCGATCGGAAGACATCGGTTTCAAAAGTTGTGTCAGTTGACACGAAAACCCCCATATATTTCAGGTTTTATGAATAACCACCCTAGACTTTCTATATGAAAAATGTCTCAGAATCTTAGACTTTTTATATAGAAAACAGGCCTCAGAATTTAAAACTTTTCCTAAAGGAAAAATGTTTCAGAATCTGAAACTTTTTCTATAGGAAAAAGGTTTCGGAATCTGAGACTTTTTCTATAAAAAAAAATCTCAGGATCTAAAACTTTTTCTTTACGAAACAAATCTAAGACTTTTCTGTGAGAAATATATCTTAAAAATGCTTTAGATCGTGAGACTTTTTGTATCGTTTTTGCAATTTTCTGTATTTCAAATCGGATCCATCCAGTTCATGTGTATTTTCTTAGTAGCTCTACTTTATTTAATAAATTGTTAGCAAATTTACAATTTCTTTTTTCTTATCCTTATTTCCTAGTTGTAAGTCTGTTTGAGTCAGTATACAAGAAAAAACAAAAATATAAATAAAAAGGATCTCTTTTGTTTGTAAGCATATTGTGTCCATATATTTTACTACTATTTTATTGTTAACTTTTATTTGTCTAAATATGTGAGTGTGTGTGTGTAAGGATAAATATATTTCTGTTTATAAGGACAAATGTGTGCGAGTGTGTGTCTGTGTGTGTATTTCTAAGGGTATTATTATTGACTTTATGTCAACACCATTTAGCACTTGTAATATCAACTTCTTAATAGACGCAACTAAAATTTGCATTTTGTTTGTGTTGTAACACTAAGATAAAGTATATAACTATGCTAATTTCTAAGAATCAGAATGTGTGAATGTTTTTATAAGGTAGTTGCCAACATTTAGCATGTTGGTACTTATACATTTAGAATGCTAAATAATCAGTTAGATATTCAAATGAAAGTGTGTAGCAGTTAGTTGCAGAAAATCTTTAAATGGTTTTAGCATATAAATTATATGCTAATAACACAGTAAAACAAAATCAAACTTTCCGTATCGGAATGGGATGAAATTAAAAGCAAATGCAAAGTTGACATTGTGCTATGCAAAACCCTCAAGGCGTTTTTTTAGTTCAGCGCTAGATTTTTTTAAAGTATTTAAAGTTTTTGTGTACTTTTGCAAATGTTTCCATGAACCAAAATTGATTATCTAATATTTTTTTTTTAATTTTTTTCTCAATAAGCTTTATTTTAAAATATTTTTTTCCAAAAACCGTGAACTAAAACCGTTTGTACCCTTATATAATTTTTTTTAATTTTTCCCGTTATAAGCTCGAAAATGCGCACTGACTTTTTTCTGTTTGTTAACGAATGTATAAGCATATTATCGACCCACCCTAATTCCCATATATGTAACTTCTGATCTACGCCACACTATGGCTTAAAATCACTTTTCATTGGCCAAAATTCTGTAACTTTTGAACGTATCAGAATCTTTCAGTTTTTTTTTTTTGTTAATTGACAGATAATAAGTTAAACTTGCCTCAGTTTTAGTTTCATTAAAATTGAATAAGTACTTTTTAAGGAATTGAAGGTCAAAGTGGAACTTTAGATTTTTTTAGCTTTTAGCGTGAAAATATTTTTTTATTTATTAAAAAATTTCATATGTGGATTTTTATAATAATTATAAACATTTTTTGTAATAATTGTAATTTTTTTTTTTTATTTTAACACTCAAAAAATGTTTACACTAAAAAAAAAAATGGTAAAATCAACTGAAAATTTTGCTTTATTACTGAAAAAATAACCATTTATCATTTTTTTATACCCTCCACTCTAGTGATAGAGGGTATATATAAGTTTGTCATTCCGTTTGTAACACCTCGAAATATTGGTCTAGGACCCCATAAAGTATATATATTTATGATCCTCGATCGATTTTAAGTCGATCTAGCGATGTCCGTCCGTCCGTCCGTCTGTCTGTCTGTCTGTCTGTCTGTCCGTCCGTAGAAAACACGCTAACTTTTGAAAGACTTTACAGAGGCTACTGAAGTTTGGCATATATGTTTGTCATTTACCTGGTCAGATTGGTATTGCAATCCAGCCAAATCGGTCCAGTTGTTCAAAAGTTATGAGCAATAGAGTAAATTTCGGCAAGGGTGTTTCGCGAATTTACGAGATAAAAAACACGATAACTTTCGAAAGACAATAATGAGACTACTGAAGCTTGGCATGTATCTTTGCCGTTCCCCGGGTCTGTTTGGTACTAAATTTTAGCTCAATCGGTCCAGTGGTTCAAAAGTTATAAGCAAAACCCTGAATTTCAGATTAGTTTCATCTAAAATGCCACGTGTTTTAACAAGTTTTAAAAGCATTGGTGGTAACTAAACAATGCTTTTCAAACTTGTTTAATTTTAAAGCAATGCTTTTTAAACTTGTTTAGTTTTAAAAGCATTGGTAACTTAAAAATTACACTCGAAAAAAATTTTACACTCAAAAAAAATTTTGCACTCAAAAAAATTTTACACTCAAAAAAACATTTGTTTTTTTTTTTACAAAATGACAATATTTTGTGTACATACGTACACAGAAATATTTTAACAGTAAAAAAAAGATTACACTCGAAAAAAATTTTACACTCAAAAAAAAAAATTTTTAATTTTTTTTTTTTTTTAAATGACAAAAAAATAGTTTTTTACTCAAAATAAAATATTTGTAATCAAAATTGTTAATTTTTTCACGTTAAAAATGTACTACCCTTTAAAAAAAAAATGCATTGTGGAGGGTGTTCATAGATTCGGCAAAGTCGAATTTAACTTTTCTACTTGTTTTTTTTTCAAATTTGCTAATTTGTTTACACTCAAAAAAAAGTTAGTTATAGTAACTGAAAATTTTAAATTACAACAACTTTTTTCCCCCTGATCCGAATGTCGAGATTTCTAAACTTAATCAGCCACAGACCATATGACATATATTAAGACATATATTATTATTTGAATATATTCGTACCAAACTTCAGAAGTCTAGCTCTTTTATTTTGGACGTTATAGTGTCTTCCACAGACTGACGGGCGGACGGACATACGAACGGACACACGGACGGATGGATAGACGGAAATCGCTAGGATGCCTTATAATCGATCAACTATCAATAATATATATACTTTTTGGGGTCATAGACCAATATTTCGAAACATTATACACCGTAAATGACCGAAATTCGTAATTTTATTTTTGAGTAATTTCATTAAAATGAAAAAAGTGTTCTACCGGCGAATCGTGGCGGGTGCAAATTAAAGAGGACACTTTCAGCTTTCTCTGTGTGGTATACGTTTCTTGTTCCCTTTTGTTCCACAGAAGTTTTATTCCACTAAAGTTGAAATTTGACAAAAATATAGTAATGTAGTAAATATTTCAGAACACCCCTAAAAATAAACGGTAGGGCTGTTATCACTTATAACAACTAAAAACTACACTCAGAAAATTATGTAAGTTACTACATGTTAGTTGTTTGTATATTTTACAGTAGTTAGTTGTTTTCAACTACAAAGTGAGTCTTTTTTGTATGAAAAATATCAAACAACTATTTCTGGTAGTTATTTTATTCCGTTTTTTTGAATAACTAACAAAAAAGTACTGTAATGTAGTGAAAGTTATTTAAAGTAGTTATTTTTTTTTTTTATCTCTGAAAAATTTTCTGTTTTTTCCAAAAAATAAAAATAAATTTTCGTTTTTTTTTATACCCTCCACTCTAGTGATAGAGGGTATATATAAGTTTGTCATTCTGTTTGTAACTCATCGAAATATCGATCTGGGACCCCATAAAGTATATATATTCATGATGCCCGATCGATTTTAAGACATTCTAGCGATGTCCGTCTGTCCGTCTGTCCGTCTGTCCGTCTGTCCGTCTGTCCGTCTGTCCGTCTGTCCGTCTGTCCGTCTGTCCGTCTGTCCGTCTGTCCGTCTGTCCGTCTCACAGTGAGACAACGCCGGCATTAAATACAAGGAGTCATTGTAGTGCTCTGAAATTTTGCACAGGTTATTTTTGAGACAATTCAAGTTTTCAAAAAAAAAAAATGAGAAAATCCGCCCACTTTTACGCCCACCTCCCATACAATCGAAATTTGTAAAATGCCGTATTGTCCGTAATACTTTAGGTATAACTTTCAATTTTGGTATACTTGAATGTTATATTGTTACAAACATTATCGGAAAAAATTTTTAACTTTGGCCCACTTTTACCCCCACCCCCCATACAACCTCAACATAAAAAGTGCCATATTTTCTAAA
The DNA here is from genome assembly GCA_963921195.1 of Pegoplata infirma. NCBI lineage: Eukaryota > Metazoa > Arthropoda > Insecta > Diptera > Anthomyiidae > Pegoplata > Pegoplata infirma. The sequence continues at coordinate 97,622 of CAWUER010000154.1, forward strand.
ATATTTTCGGTACTACCTTTAAATTTGATATTACTGTAATTTATATCATTTAAAATGTTTCATGCAAAAATTACAATAACACGCCCACTATTACGCCCACCTCCCATTGAAATGCAATAAAAAAGAAAAAAAATTTTTTTCATTCTATCAATAATTTTTTAATATCATCATGGTATTCTAATTTTTTCAATTTCATTCTCGTTCTAAATGAATTAATGTAAGGATAACAATGTAATGTATAACAATTAAACTAACCACATTAGAAAGTGAGCATAACACAACTTAGATAAGAACAACAGCTTGAACTATCAATTTTAATTAAAAATTATGCAAATATCTTACCCAAAGTCAATGACCTTCAAAAAAATTATTAAACAAATGAATAATGTAAATAAAATAATAATAAACAATAAGTGAATAGTTGTAAACAATTAAAAAAAATAAAAGTAAAAAGTTGTAAACATGCTATTGCATGCTAGCATACGTATAGCGACAGAATGTGTGCGTTGCTTATTTTTTGTATTTTTTTGTATATTTAAAGTACTTTTTTTGTATTTTTTTGTATATTTAAAGTACTTTTGCAAACTTTTGCTATATTTCCTTTACTTTAAATGAAAGCTGAGACTTCAATCTTTCATTTGATATAAGTCTGCACCTAGGGCGAGGGGCTGCTCTATATTTCCTAGTCCATTGAAAATGCAAAATGTTCAATTTTTACACCACAATTCTGTTTTTAAGAATTTTTTTTTGTGTTTTTTTTTTTTAATTTATTTTTTCATCTACTCATTCTACAACAACTAAATTAATTAAAAAAATACTTTAAAGTTATATTTATTATATATTTTTGTATTACTAAGCTTTTGAATATTACATATTGAACTAACATATTTCAAGCGCGTTGGCATAACTCAACTTTGACTTGCTCTAGACCAAAAAGTAATAAAGTTATGAGGCTGAAATTTCAGGGAATTGTTACTCATATATCTGTTAATATACTGTGAAAATTTCATCTAAATTGGACGACGCGCCAAAAACCATTTATTGCCGCAGTTACTATAGGGTTGTCTCACTGTGCGTCTGTCCGTCTGTCTGTCTGTCTGTCTGTCTGTGGAAAATGCTGTCGCGGACAAAATATTGCACAGAGATGACTGAAACTTAACATATTTATTGGAAGTTCTCCCGAGAAGTTTGGTATTGCATTTGAGCGATATCGGTTCAGCGGTTCAAAAGTTATGAACGAAAATGTAGGCACACCTCAAAAATTTCAGTACATTCAACATAACCTAAAAATACAAAATGCTTTAATTCGGCTTCTGGTTGGCATATGTGAACATAATTGAACACCAAATGGTATAAATACGAACACACAAAAAAAAATCGCCGATTTTTTTTAACAAATTTTTTTTTTCGCGAAAATTTTTTTTTTCAAAAATTTTTTTTTTTTTCAAAAGTAATTTCCATTTAAATAAAGTTTTTTGCAATAATCTTTTTGAATTTGTGGAGGGTATCACTACATTTGGCAAGGCCGAATTTAACTTTTTTACTTGTTTATTTTTCACACCTTTAAAAAAAAAAAAAACTTTGATCTTCAATTTTTTTTTTCTGAAAAGTTTTTTGAAAAAAAAAACAATTTTATATTGATTATTTTATTTTTACTACATTTTAATTGTTTTGACTACAAATATAAGTAGTTTTTACTACATAAGTCAGTTGTTTTTTTTTTCAGTTAAAATAACTAACAATGTTAGTTGATTTAACTGAAAAAGTAGTTGGCCCCAAAACAACTTACAAAGTAGTTATTTTAACTGACATTTTCAGTTGATTTTACTAACATAGTTTTTTGAGTGTACAATCCTACCAACCTTCTAAAAAAGATTGAAAGTCATTATCGATGATAACTTGCGAGTAGTAACCATTTATTTTTGATAAAAAACAGAAAAAAATCACATTTTTTGGAAATTTAAAAAAACAGTTGAATTTGACAGCATGCCACGCCCACAATTTTCAATAGTTTGACCTAATTTTTTGGCTACCTTAATTTGAATATATTAGCTACAAAAGGGCATTCAAATTTTAAATATCGGTGACGAAAAAAATTTGGACTTTTGGCCAATGAAAGCAAATAATCAGCCACGGTGCGCCATACATTTCAAATTCCGGCTACAATCGTTTCTATGTTCTGTGAATAATGCTCAATTCCTCTTTTTTTAAACAAACAATTGCAATTAGCAGATCTAAAGAAAACAGTTTTTGTTTATTTATCAAAAGTATTATTTTAATGAAATTTTAAATAAAAACTCTAATTCAGGGACATTTATGATATACTTTATCATATTTAATATTCTTTAATTCAATAAGTGTTTTCTAAATTAAAACGGAAATTAAAGAATCCACTCACATATGTTTAAAGCATATATATGCATAGTGCTTATACGTACAATACAGTGTGTACACAATGTTTTTAAACAACTTATTGATATAAAACCAAACCTGTGCAGATTTAAAATTTTCTCCGAGTTTTCTTTTTACAGTTTTTGGGTATTCTGAATTTGTTAAGCCTTTTCTATATCCTAGTCTTCCTATATCAAATTGCTGACATCTTCACACAATTTTTCAAAATGTCTCCAATGACATATCGGCAGTTGGTCAGCGGTTGTTTAAACGAATTGTTGTTGGCCACCGATACAGATGGACACTGCTGACCAACTGCTGACATGTCATTGTGGACATTTTGAGAAATTTTATGAAGATGTCAGCGATTTCATAACGGGAGAGTCAGCAGTATGTCAGTGGTGATTTTATTATACCCTCCACTCTAGTGATAGAGGGTATACATAAGTTTGTCATTCCATTTGTAACACATCGAAATATTGGTCTAGGACCCTATAAAGTATATATATTAATGATCCTCGATCGATTTTAAGCCGATCTAGCGATGTCCGTCCGTCCGTCCGTCTGTCTCTCTGTCCGTAGAAAACACGCTAACTTTTGAAAGACTTTACAGGGGCTACTGAAGTTTAGCATATATGTTGGTCATTTACCTGGTCAGGTTGGTATAGCAATCCAGTCAAATCGGTCTAGTGGTTCAAAAGTTATGAGCAAAAGAGTAAATTTCGGCAAGGGTGTTTCGCGATAAAAGACACGATAACTTTCGAAAGACAATAATGAGACTGCTGAAGCTTGGTATATATCTTTGACGTTCGCCAGGTCTACTTGGTTTTAAATTTCAGCTCAATCGGTCCATTGGTTCAAAAGTTATAAGCAAAATGCTGATTGGTTTCATCTTAAATGCCACGTGTTAGACAAGTTTTAAAAGCATTGGTGGTAACTTAACAATGCTTTTCAAACTTGTTTAGTTTAAAAGCAATGCTTTTTAAACGTGTTTAGTTTTAAAAGAATTGGTAACTTAAAAATTACACTCTAAAAAAATTTTACACTCAAAAAAAATGTTACACTCAAAAAAAATTTAGTTTTTTTTTTGATTACCAAAATGAGAATATTTTGTGTACATACATACGGGCATTCACTCAGAAATATTTTTACAGTAAAAAAAACATTACACTCGAAAAAAATTTTACACTCAAAAAAAAATTAGTAACTTATTTTTTTTTTTTTAATTACAAAAAATAGTTTTTTACTCAAAATAATATATTTCTATTCAAAATTGTTAATTTCTTCAAGTTAAAAAATGTACTATCCTTTAAAAAATGCATTGTGGAGGGTATTCATAGATTCGGCAAAGTCGAATTTAACTTTTCTACTTGTTTTTCTTATATTTTTTTCATGTTTTTTTTTTTGTGAATTTTTTCTGTCTTATTTTAATTTCTGATTATTTTATTTTTTTTAATTTTGTGAGATTTTTAGAATTTTGCTAAGTTTTATTTCTTATGTGATAATAGTTTTCGTAAACTCTCCTTACATTTTCTAAATTTCGTATTTTTTCTTAAAAATTTCTTATTTTCTTATCTTGTTTTTAATTTTCTGATATTACACTGTACGACAAATTTCAACTTTTGGTTGCACCCATGATCGGGACCAAAAAATTCTGAAAGTAGAGCTAAAATAAAGATACCCGTGTTTCCCAGTTTTTCTAGATCAATTCGTTTTCGCGTTTTATAAGCAAATTAATATTTTGTATATATTCGAGTTTCAATCACTTAGGGAAGTGAGGATTACACCCGCAACAATTAATCGCGATAGCTTAAATTTTGCTGAAATACTTGTAAATAGTATCAGTATCCACGGGTTTAAAAGTTATGAAGAAATTTCTCAAATTTGGACGTTTTTTCACATGTTTTTATACCTTCTATTTAGTGATATAGGGTTCAAAATACTCTAACTTTTGAAAGGCAATTTGGATGCTCCTAAAGTTTGGCATATATATTTATTATTTACCTGGCCAGGTTGGTATTGAATTTCTAGAAAATCAATCCAGGGTTTCAGAAGTTATGATCAAAACCGTTAATTTCGGATTAATTTCACCTTGAACTTCCTCGTTCCAAAAACCCTAAATGCTCTTTTAAAATATTGGTATGCCACAAATATATTTTACAAAGTAATTTTATCGCTAAAAAAATGTTTACAATCGAAAAAAAAAATTACACTTAAAAAAATTTTACACTCAAAAAAAAAATTACACTCAAAAAAAAAATATTACACTCAAAATTTTTTTTTTCAAAAATTATAAAAAGAGTTTTTTAATTCAAATAAAAAATGTCTAGTTAAAATTATTAAGAATTTTGTTTTCACTTTAGAAAAATTACTATCACTTAAAAGGGGCTAGTGGAGGGTATGCATGGGTTCGGCCAAGTCGTTTTTAAGTTTTCTGGTTGTTTGTTCTTGGCAATTCTAAAGAAAATTGTGGCAGCTCTGGGAAAGTTTTAAACATCTTTTTGCAATTCACACATCTTATTTTTGTGGCCATCATAGACAATTTGGATGGCCAAAAATTTTTGAGTGTAAAATTTTTTTGAGTGTACTTTTTTTTGCGTGTAAAATTTTTTTTTGAGTGCAATTTTTTTTCGAGCGATAAAATTACTGCGTAAAATATTTTTGGGGCATAGCAATATTTTTTAAAGAGCATTTAAAGTTGTTTTGAAAGAGTGAATTCAAGATGAAACCTATTCGAAATTCACGGTTTTGATCGTAACTTCTGAAACACTGAATCGATTTTCTCGAAATTCAATTCCAACTAGACCAGGGAAATAACAAATATATATCAAACTTTAGTCTTTTAAAAGTTAGCGTATTTTTAAACCTTTATCATTTAAAAGAAGTTATAAAAACATGTGAAAAAACGTCCAAATTTGAGAAATTTCTTCATAACTTTTAAACCCGTGGATCGATTTTCCTCATGTTTTGCACATTCTATCTGGTACTATTTGCAAGTATTTCAGCTTAATTTAAGCCATCACGATCAACTGTTACGCGCGTAATCCTTACTTCCCCAAGTAATAAAAACTCTTATATATACAAAATAAAGATTTGCTAATAAAACGCGAAAACGAATTGATCTAGAAAAACTGGGAGACACGGGTATCTTTTTTTTACCTCTACTTTCAGATTTTTTTGGTCCCGATCATGGGTGCAAAATCGTGTCGTACAGTGTTATATATGTAATTTATTTGAAAATTTTCAAAATTTTTAAAACAATATTTATTTTAATTTTTACATTTCTATGTACATTTCGGTGACAAATTTCTCAATATTTATGTTTTCCAAAATTTTTAATAATTTACAAACATGTCCTTTGCAAAATATAATGTACACTCAAAAAAATACGATAGTAGATTTACAAATTTTTTTTTTGCTAACGCTAGTTAGCTAACTTTTAGCAAATTTTTAGTTGAGATTAGCATGTTAGCAAAAAATTCTTGTAAACTTCATTTAGCACATTAGCAATTTTAAACAAACTTTGAACTAATTTCTTTTGCTAAATTTGAAATTGAGTTGACAACATTTTTACAAGATTTTTTGCTAATATTAGCAAAATAAATGGTATATTTTTTTTTTTCAGAAAACTTAAAATGTCGCTATCTCGGAAACTAAGCCAGATAGAGCAAAATGGAGGCCATTTTTGGTTCTCGGGCTCTCCATAGTATCGCCGGTCCTCTTCACATGTGTTGACCCTAACTTTGGGTCCAAAAAAGTTAGCATTCCCGAAAATTTTAAAATGCTCATATATCGGTAAATATTGCCGACACAACAAAAAGTCCAAAAGCATTTTTGTAGCTCTCAACACACAGAACCAACCGCAAAATAGTCAAAAGCTCTCCGAGTAATATTTTTGAAGTTATCGAGTTTTTTAATTCTCAAGACCCCAGTGGTCCCCTATAATCACGTATCTCAAAAACTAAGCAAGGTAGAGCGAAACGGACACAAATTTTGGATCAAAAACTATGACGATTTTAAAGGAACCCAACTAGAGCTAGGCCCATCGGGGTCTGGACCTATCGGGTCCGAACCCAATGGGGTTCTCAGATGTGTATGAACTAAGTTATAAAAAAAAAATTTAGTTAACTAATTATTGGCAAAACATTTTTGCTAACTTTAGCAAAAAAATTGTGGGTTCAAAATCAGCAAATTTTCTTGTAGGTTTACAAGCTTTTTTTGCTAACATTACAGTTTTTTTTTTTTGAGTTTAACTACTTGTACACTAGGGTGGAGCAAATTTAGCTTTTTTCGAATTTCGAAAACGTTTATAAAATGTAAATTTTGATCGAAATTTGCTTGTTTGAAAACAAGGAAAACGGTAAAATTTTGGTATAATAGGATTACGAGACTTTATCTTGCACTCAAAAAAATACGTTAGTAGATTTACTAATTTTTTTTTGCTAATGCTAGTTAGCTAACTTTTAGCAAATTTTTAGTTGAGATTAGCATGTTAGCAAAAAATTCTTGTAAACTTCATTTAGCACATTAGCAATTTTAAACAAACTTTGAACTAATTTCTTTTGCTAAGATTTGAAATTGAGTTGACAACATTTTTACAAGATTTTTTGCTAATATTAGCAAAAATAAGTGGTAATTTTTTTTTAATTTTCAAAAAACTTTAAATGGCGCTATCTCGGAAACTAAGCCAGATAGAGCAAAATGGAGGCCATTTTTGGTTCTCGGGCTCTTATAGTATCATAGTATCGCCTGTCCTCTTCACATGTGTGGATCCTAATGGGTCCGAACTTTGGATCCAAAAAAGTTAGCATTCCCGAAAATTTTAAAATGCTCATATCTCGGTAAACATTGCCGACACAACAAATATTGCCGACACAACCAAAAGCATTTTTTAGCTCTCAACACGTAGAACAAGACCGCAAAATAATCAAAAGCTCTCCGAGTAATATTTTTGAAGTTATCGAGTTTTGTAATTCTCAAAACCCCGGTGGTCCCCTAAAATAACGTATCTCAAAAACTAAGCAAGGTAGAGCGAAACGGACACAAATTTTGGATCAAAAACTATGGCGATTTTTAAGGAATCTAACTAGGTCTAGGACCATCGGGGTCTGGACCTATCGGGTCCGAACCCAATGGGGTCCTCAAATGTGTCTGAACTAAGTTGAAAAAAAAATTTCAGTTAACTAATTTTTGGCAAAACATTTTTGCTAACTTTACCAAAAAAATTGTGGGTTCAAAATCAGCAAATTTTCTTGTATGTTTACAAGCTTTTTTTGCTAACATTACAGTTTTTTTTTGAGTGTGTAATTTCGCAAGGTTTTTCTTGAGTGTACAATAGAATGGGGCAAATTTAGCTTATTTCGAATTTCGAAAACGTCGGGGCCTGGAAAGTTGCCTTTTAGGTCGATATTAACTCACAAAAATATTGGACATGTAGCACAATTTCTTTGGGTTCCTTTTATGACTTCAAAATCGGAAAAATCCGAACAAAGTGAAAAAAAATACATTTTTAACTTTTTTTTTTGCTTAAAATATAAGTTAATATTCAGACATTACTAAAAAAGTGTTTTTCTACCACCAATTGTACACTCAAAAAAAATCTGTATTATTACAAAAAAGCTCGTAATTTTTAAAAGGAATTCTCGTAAAATAGGAGTTAGCAAAAAATTTTGTAAATTTTATAAAAATTGAACAAAAAATATTTTTGGCGATTTTTGTAAATTTTTTACACTAAAAACCTTGTAAAATTACAAGAAAAAGTCTAGGCTACCTTTTACCAATATTCATTGTTTTTTAACAAAAAAAATTGTTTATGGTCGATCAAAATTAACATTTATTTTGTAATTTTTTTTTGTAAATTTCCAAATTAATTTGACAAAAAAAGTGAATTCAAGAAAATTTCCTGTAAAATTTATCGCGTCAAAAAAGTTATAAATTTAAAATTTTACTGGTAAAATGCATGTAAAATTGAAAAAAAAAAATCGTAATTTTTACTAGGAATTCTCGTAAAATATGAGATAGCGAAAAATCTAGTAAAGTCACTAGAACTCCTTATAAGTTTTATCACCGATTTTGATGAAATTTTCTCCTTATAAAGTAGCATGGTATAGTAACCGAGGGGAGAACTACACTAAAAAAATTATGTCATTAACTATTTGCACATAATGATTTCGATAAAAAAAAATTGTAAAATTAAAAAATTATCTGTAAAATGTTAATAAAAGCGACCAGAAATTTACCAAGAAGATACAAAATAAAGGCAAATACCATCATTTAAATGCATCCGCTTAAATGTTTCGCACGCGATTGTTTAACTTTGTACAAATTATTTATAAACTCGCTAGATGTCCTCACGGTTTTTTTATAAACTTCTGATTTTCAGTTCCAAATTTGAGCGGGGTCATTCCAATAAACACTTTTATAAAATTGAAGGGAAATCGTTTAAGAAAAACTTGACTTTCTTAGATATCTTTTTAATGCGCTTGAAATGGCTTTTACACAACGGTCACTATTTGATTCCTGATATATTTCTGTTTCCTTAATGTGCAAGTTGTGTTGACAATTGGGAAATGCCATCGTTCATTAGTTTTTAGTTCATTAATTATACCCTACACCACTCTGTGGTACAGGTTACCACAGATGTTTGTAACTACCCGAAATATTGGTCCTATACACACCTTTAAGTATACTGATCGACTCAGAATTACTTTTTGAGTCGATTTAGCGATGTCCGTCCGTCCGTCTGTCCGTTCGTCCGTCTGTCCATCTATCAGTTTAAGCACGATACAGGTCGCAATTTTGATCAATTGACTTGAAATTTGAAACTTAAGCTTCTTGTGGCCCAAGGACAAAGCCTATTAAATTGGAAAAATCGCTCCATGTTTAGACCTACCTCCCATACAAACGCCCCCTTTGAATTTCGCTTAAGAGCCTCTAATAACCGTATTATAATAAATATCGTTTTGAAATTTAACAGGTAATAATATTTTGTATGCGCAAACCATAATACCAAATTTCAAAGGAATCGGGTGAGTCCTTCTGGTAGTCCCCATACAAACCACCCTCCCGATGTTCAAATAATTTCTTCAAAATTCATAAAAATGGAAATATTTGATAAACATTTTATTTTAAGGTTTTAAACGTGTACTTAAGTAACCTTATCAAATCGGAATATAATTGGACCATTTTTGGACTTAGTCCCCTATATACAAATTTGGACCGATATTCAGTTAAATCGGTAAATTGACAAAAAAATAAGCCAATTCCA